>WMED01013273.1:0-14486 GCA_019650415.1 Pipa parva | reverse complement strand
GGAGTATATGCAAATTGCCATTATAAAAACTGAAGCAGTAGACTGTAAAAATTAACATTTATGTCATTCTCAAAACTTTTGGCCATGACTGTATAATCACACAGGCTCAGTAATACATGTATATCTTTATGCAATCATGTCCATAACAGTAGGGCTAGTAGGGCTCTGCATTCTACTTCTATCTGACTGACTACACTACACAATGCATCTAACAGTGATCGCTTCAGTCTGCTTGCTCAACATGTCTGTTCGCCGCTTAGTCAATAATAAAAAATTAATGCGACTTGAATGGTAGCAAGGTGAATTCACCATTTAGTCAATATGGCTTTAAAAATTAGCAGTGTTTTGGGGATATTTCTTCCCTTATTCCATCCTTTGCTTTGTGATATCAAAGAAATCAAAAGTTTTTTTCCATTATATTAACCAATTAAAATGTAATATGTTATATAAATAATAAATCATGTTATATAAATTCTATTTATATTGTAAATAAAATATTATAATCTAAAATATATCATATTATAAATATATTATCTATATAATAACATTTGCAGCCAGCTACATGCAAATGATAATGAAATACAGGCTACACGGATGAATGTCTTATAAGTTTAAGCAGATGGACAAATGTTTGATATATTAAATTTAATTTAAACCAAGAACCATGCAAGATGGCATATCTTACAGTTCACACACATTCCATCATGTGGGCTACTGTAGCAAAAGACCTGCCTGTACACCATGGATATCAGCAGCAAACAGGGTAAATTGTTCCAATTTTGCTAAGAAGCCAGGTCTGGACTATAAATGAATGGAAAAAATCAAGCAGTCAGATGAATGACAACTATACCAAGTTTATGGAAAGTTAATATTTGGAGAAATGGGCATGAAAGCACAGGTTTTGTCAAACTGAACAGAAGGCTATCAGCACCATCAACCCTTAAGGTACTAAAAAATTCGACCTCATGAATTTGAAGGAATTTTTTGCATGGAGATTTGGTTGAATTATTTCCAAGACAAAAGAAAGCAGGTTAAATAGCAAAACGTGGCCCAATTAAGTATTATGGATATTGGTAAAAAAAAATCTCTTTTCTTCTAGGCCCTTAAAGTACACATTCCCTGCTGTAAGGAGACAAGTCTTTTACTTTTGAAACATATACAAATGGTGGAAAGACCGAAGCAAACTGCATAGGTGAACAAGCAATACAGTAAATCTAATGCTATGTCATGCGCATAGGAAGGTATACTGGATACCTGTTTTATTGGTTCAGTTTTTTAATGTATTTCTGTGATTTCAATATAGTCATTTGTTAATTTATGTTTCTACCATTCAGTTTAGTACAGATGTGCTAGTGGGTTTAATTCAGTGGTAGGGAGCAGGGCTGTGGAGTCAGAGTTGGAGTCGTGGGCTTTGGCTTATTGACTCCGCAGCCCTGGTAGGGAGGAAATACTGAACAATTTGGCCCTATGGATTTCTACACAGACCTGAGATTCGGTTCAAACGCTCATATTTTTGGCAGGTTCCATTCATGCTTGAAATGTTTTTCATTACATACACCAAGTATTATACCTGCATACCTTTTGTATGCAGACTTTTCCAATACAAAACAATTATTTTGAGGATACGAATACATAATTTCCCAGCGATGCTAATACATGCTATATTCTTCAGTAACCCATCAGATAAAGTGCGAGATTTAAGAAACTCAAAAAAGCCCGATTTCGCTTTTTTGAGTTTATCCAGAGAACATCTCGGCTGTTCATGCAGTAAAAATGGCTTGATATTTACCGACCAAAACTTTTCAATCGAGTTTTTCAATGGAAAGGTAGCAATACTTTACATTAGTAGTATGGCTACTGTTCCACTGAAAAATCGAGAAGGCAGCAGTACTCAGATTCAGCAAGGGAACTGTAAAGCATACGTTATCAGGTAACAATTCATCACTTTCACAAGGTAGTTTGCACCATATACTAGGAATTAAAAAGAAACAGCCACGCCAATTGTAGGTTTCGTGTCCTGTAGTAAAAAGGGAGAGAAATCCTTTTGTTTGTGACATGCCTTGCTACATTCTAGAATTCTCAGCAATGGCATGCAATTCATTTTCTATTGGAGCAGTGCTATCTTTATTAGTTTTTTCTATTTTTATAATCAAGAGAATTACTTTATAATAATGCCACCTAGAAATATATAGCACTGAAGAAAACCTCTGATTGCTAAAGTATAAATAAAAAGCTATAATACATTTTAGTTAAGCCCCTTTTCATTAATATTTTCATAGGCTGCAAGCATGGCCCTAGTGAAAGCCAGAAATGTTGTGTGTTATTACAAATCTTACTCTGTAAAAAAAAAAAATAACTGTTTATGGCATAAGGTACATAAGGATATTTGATGCACAGATCACTTAGACTGTAAGCTCTATGGGGCAGGGACCTCCAACCTCTTGGGTCAACCTCAACACAGCACTTAAAGTGATGTATCCTTGTGATTTTAAAATTGTATTGTTTAATGCAAATTCTCATGTCTGTTTTTTATTTTTATTCTGAACTGTACAGAGCTGCGTATGTTTGTGGCGCTTTATAAATAAAATTATACATACATACAGTAAGCCTGTCAAATTAGATCAGCCATGCAGGAAAGTTCCTAGGTCCTAAAGTTACTATTCTAAATAGGACCCAATTAGATTTGATTTTGCACATAATGATGATCACTGAATACTACCAAAAAATGTAAAAATATACCTGCCCACCTGCATCAATAAGTTTTGCTATGGTACAAATACACCAAAAATATACTCAGGGGACAAACATCATTAGTGTAATTTAGTCGTTCATCTTCAAAACTTCACATTGTGAGGCATCCTTTGAGCTTGAAAAAGGAGGATATAAAGGGTTAAAAATGAACCATCTATGAATGTTTGCTACACTCTTCTAAAGAAACAATAGTTATTTTTGAAAAACTGATAAAACAGGTTAGGTTTCCTTCACTCATTCAAACAGAATCTCTATGGTGTCAGAGCCTGGTAAATCGTCTTATTAACTATAGGAAGAATTTGCTATTATTCAAGTCTCATCTCCAAAATAGATCTGAAGTCACCTCTCAGAATTGACTTAGCAGTGAATAGACGTGCCGAACAAGTGTGTACAGCAGCAATCTCTGTCGGATGCGTAGTGGAGCTTAATCAGTTGATTAGAAGTAGCATGCAAAGTCATGCGGAGTGAGGCAAATTCCCAGTGAAGTGCAGTGACGTCAGTCTCATCATATCCCACTAACTGTATTCTGGGTATATCCTATTTCTTTGTCACCTTGTCCCTAGGTCATGTTGTCACTTAGTTGCAGTCACCATTGTCACTTTTGAATGATTAGTTGCCTTATGCAACGCTGGAGGCCTAACATCAACCCCCCAATACACAAGTCTGAAGTGGAGATGTCAAACAGATGAATTCGGAGGACTTCACCTAGTCTCATTCACACTCTCGACACACTCCATAGCTTAGTCAGTAGTAGAAGTACCTGTGCATGCGTACACAAATTGATGAGAAGAACTCTCTAAGTCCGCAACTATTGTAGATGCCAGAATTGGTTGCGTATTCGCCACTTCTCAGAGTTTAGTCAATAAGAGAACATGGGGAAGTGGCGAATAGATGTGAATTCATAGCTCTATGTGACTATTCAGACTTTAGCCAATAAGGCCCAATATCATTTGGGAATGCGAAGAGATCACAGCCTTTTAACTAAATGTTAAAGCACATTATTTCAGCAGTGCTAATGCAGTGTGACATATTTAATGGAAGCCTTGTACTGTATATATATTAAATACTGCTGAGTTCTCCTTGCAATGATGCCACACTGCAGCTATATCCTTGCAATGATGCCACACTGCAGCTATATCCTTGCATGAAAACAGCAAAAAACACGAGTTCAGTGAACATTTTCAAAGTGCTTAGTGAGGCCAGACATCACCTTTCACGTTTAATTAAGTGAGAAATCTGAAAAGGAAAAGCGCAAAAAAAGGGGCACAATACACAATAGTGCCTTACCCAAAAAAAATATAAGGAATCAAATAGGACAGACTAAAATTGCCAGTAATAAATAGAAATATGAATGTGCCACTGAAAAGCAGGCAAGAGGAATAACACCTCCTGTGATTTAACACTCGTGTAGTCACACTCCAGTAGTGAGAAAACTCACCCAATATAATTAAAATATACAGCCACAATAATATTCAAATATCCAGTGCTCCCAAGGTGCACAAGGTGTCTCAAGTATTGCTTCAACACTGATGCTCTATAAGTCAGGCTCCAAGGCGAATCCAGACAATCATACGATTCTCCTGATGAAGCTACAGACTTATCAAGCAGTGAAAAGCGTTGAGAGACTTTTATGATTTGATTTTATATTCCAATCATTTGTGGGTATCTTTTTATTACTTCTTTTTACACTATTTTTGGATTTTTCCATCTTTTATTATGGATATGATTGTCTGGATTCCCCTTGGAGCCTGACTTATAGAGCATCAGTGTTGAAGCAATACTTGAGACATCTTGTGCACCTTGGGAGCACTGGATATTTTAATATTATTGTGGCTGTATATTTTAATTATATTTAGTGAGTTTTCTCACTTCTGGAGTGTGAATACACGAGTGTTAAATCACAGGAGGTGTTATTCCTCTTGCCTGCTTTTCACTGGCACATTCATATTTCTATTTATTACTGGGCAATTTTGGTCTGTCCTATTTGATTCCTTATATTTTTTTGGGGTAAGGCACTATTGTGCCCCTTATTTTGCGCTTTTCCTTTTCAGATTTATCATTGGATTTGCGAGTGGCATGTAAACACCCACTACGTTGGATTAGTAGCATTTTCTTTGGACCTTTTTACTTGTGTGTGAAGATTTTGGATTTATTTATGATGAATCGCTACCTTTGTTTTTTCACTTACTATGTTTAATTAAGTACTTATGTTAGAGTTGCATTGGTTCATATGCAATCCTTGTAGAATCATTTTCTCCTATGTGTGTCCTTTTTTAAAGCTTGCTAAAATTATTTTATGATGATTAACTGTATATTAAGTTATTTTTCTTTCCTTCTATACATACCTGCCAGTGATTAAAACCAATGTTGAAGTTTTTAATTCCAGGGGTTCCTAAATTTAAGAAAATACATTTAAGAATTTATAGTCCTGTTACTATCTGAAGGAAGGACAATTTATTTTGATCTTTTCCCATCTAATTTTACCCTTACAGTTCTGGAGAGAACAGGATGCGAAGGCAAATAATGCATTTCCTTAGAAGATCTAAAAATAAAATCAATATTAAGCTTTGCTGGATAATCATTTGCAAGTGGCAGGACATTGTAAATGATCTGACTGCTGACTTTTGTTTTACACTTTGAAGTCTGGAAGAGAGCTGATGGATTGAGAGACTAAATATTTAGCCACTAAAATTAACTGCACATTTCCTAAGTGTCTGAAAAAAAAACTTTAGTAGGAAATAGGGCCTCACCTCCTTCCCATGATGGATTGTTAACATACAATAATCTCTCTGTTTGGTCTTCCCATGGAGTGGTTCTACTTACTTGATCAAAGCAGGCCATTCATTTTAGCACAAGACTAGAAATTAACCAAGAAGGACCCAGAGCTATCTAACTACCTGCAGTAATATTACTGAACCTTAGAAAACTAGATTTTTGTCTATATTCTGCTCTGTATAACGTTTCACATAATCTGCAGGTTCTAAATCTACCAAACTTAAAGTGCCACAAACACAAGAAAAATAAACTTGCCATTTGGATTAGTAAACTAGTTCCTGTATATTCCTATGCAGTAAAAATGCTAACTTAGAAGTTGATTTATTACTTTGTGCTTGTTTTTTTTTTTTTTTTATGGATTTTCTAAGGCACTTCATGAATATGCTTTGTTTACTTAACAGACATGTTACCATGAAAGAGGAAAAAACAAATACAAATCAAAACGCATAAGGAATTTAAATTCAAAGCATTTTACATGTATGCGCTTTAAAGGGATTCCAGTCTCGGCGAGACCAAAAGAGTCGCCTCACTGAGACTGGAATCCCTTTAAACGCTAGCTGATGTCCGTGTGCAGGACATCAGTGAGCGCATATCAGTCAGTGAGAAGTGAGGCGAAGACTCCGCACCTCACTTCACACTATCCTGAATTCCCCTCTAAATGCCATCCCAAATCAAAATAGGGGCACATTTACTAAATTCGAACAAGTTTTTGACTAGTAAATGCAGGAGAACAAGACATTTAACGACAATGCTCCTATTTACTAAGCTTTTTTGAAAAAATGTTATTTAAGAAAAGAATTCTCCATCCTCAGGCTGGCGAGAAATCTCATTATACCCTATGGAAATGGTCCTGTCATTTAGCCTAAGAACAAGATTTACATGCATTTATCTTCCTATAAACTGAAGTCACTGCCGACGTGGAAAACTAAACAGAATATTAACTTTAACTTTGCTTCATTGTCAAGGATGTCAGTTAAAAAAAAATAAAACATTTCCAGACATTTCTGTCATTTGGGTGTGACTAGCTCTTTCTGTGAAAAAGCCTTTAACCTTTTTTTCCCTGATCAGGGAGGCTAGCAAAACATTGCAAGGATTGTGAACTCCCACAAAGAAGAAGAGTTCAGATGTTCTTGGTCATTGATAGCCAGATGTGATAGTTGGCAGAAGATGTGCGGAAACCAGTGAAGGAAGTTCTCGTTCCAACTGCTGTAAACTCAAGCTCCTGTTTCTTTCGACGCGCGACCAAACTGGGGCCGGGCATCTGCTGGGAGTTCACTGGAGCAGCACTTTCCCACAGTCTGGAGATGTGACACATGGCTCTCACACATTCCACAGCCGGCACACTCTATCCAGGCCTGGCCATAGTTCAAGGAAGCACAGAGAGTTGCTGCTGGAAGCTGCCGATTAGCAGGTTCCGGGAGCATTGGCATCAGTGCAGGCCTTTTAGGGAGACTTTATACAGGATGCACATTGCCACATACAGGACACGGATACTTCTTTATATTGTTTTCAGTTATTAACCCTTTAAGTCACAAGGGTGCATGCTGCATTATTTGCAATCTAACACTGCTATTAGTAAAGGTAAAGGTCTTATCAGCAGCATTTACAATGATAGAAAAGGCATAGTGGATCTACAAGTCATAATTTGGAGTTAGACAGGGCCAGGGTCCTGAGGCATTCAATAAGAGGGATGATTTAACAACTGGTCACTTAAAGGAGTCCTAAAGTAAAAAAATAAAAAACAAGTATTAAAACGCGTACCTTATACGGAGCCGATTGATTACAGTCACAGCATGAGCTGTGCTGTAATTAGCCGGCAGCCAAAGCTTCCCCGATGCCTCCTTCACAGCGTGCTGGCTGACTGAGAAGCCAGCGCGCAGCTCCTTCTTCCTGCTTCATCAGCTTCTACATCATCACACTCATTGCCGGGAGCAGTCTCACAGGCCCCCTGCAACGAACGTGATGATGTTTAAGCCCTAAAACACCCGAGGTGTAACAGGGTGGGAGGAGCTGCGGCGCCGGCTGTCAGTCAGTCAATGCTGTGAAGAAGCATCAGGGGAAGCATTGATAGCCTTCTAATTACAGCACAGCTCATGCTGTGACTGTAATCATTCAGCTCTGTATAAGGTAAGTATTTTAACTGTCCTTTTTTGTTTTTTACTTTAGTTCTCCTTTAATTAATTATGACACTGTTTCAGACATTAAGGGGCAAGTAGTCTTGTCGAACAAGCAGACAGCGAGGATCACTGTCGGATGCATTGTGTGGTATAGTCTAATAGAAGTAGAATGCAGAGCCTTGCCATCAGCCCCCCAAGTTGCCCTTGTGGTGTGGCGAAGTCAAATGTGTCAATTCAGAGCAGTGCATCTACTCGACTTCACTCTGACATACTCCGTCGCTTGGTCAATAGTAATAGTACCTGTGCACATGAATGCAAAGTAATGTGAAGGGCTCTGTAAGACTGTGACTGAATTGGTCATGTATTTGCCACATCGATGAGTTTGCTCAATAAGCGAACATGGTCAAGTGGCGACCAAATGGAAATTCATAGCTATACATGACTATTTGGCCTTTAGTCAGTAGAGCCTGAAATCTCCTGTACAGTACAGAATAAGAAATAAATGTATCAAACAACAGAATCGACACGTTACATGGGCTTTTTTGCCTCTTCTAAAATGCAACAAAAATTTTTTCCTAGGAGGTTAAAATGTCACCAAATACTACTAATTGCTTTTAGAAAAACTGCTAATTTATTTAGTCTTATCAGATTATTTTATTGCATTTTGTAGCCAGATAAGGCTGGGTTCACATGAGCATATGATGCGCAGTGCATCACATGCTCGTAAAAAAAAAAGAATACGGCTTAATGAAAGCTGACGATCCTTACCTAGTTCTGAACACATGAACGTATGAGACGTATACGCTGCATCTGGAACACTGTGTATCGCATTTTGGCTGGCGTATATACGCCACACCCCAAAATGTAACACACAGGAAGTGATGTGAATGACGAGGGAGTGTTCACACTATCGCTGGTAAGTACAATTGAAAAATACGCTCCGTGAATTTTTCTTTTCTTTTTTTTTCTTCACACTAGTGTATGATGTGCTGTGCATCATATGCTCATGTGAAGCCAGTCTAATACTATGGTACACACAAGAGATACAGTCTGGGGCACATTTACTAAAGTCAAATTGCTTATCCCTGTAAAAACGAATTTGGTTAGCTCTGGATTTAGCAATATCGATAGTATCACCTATTTATCAAAGCACTGGAAGGCATTATTGCAGTGGATATCTCTGTGTATCGACATCGCCGGATTTTACGCTGTTCTGCATTATTTACTAAGATAAGTGTTTGTTTTTTTTGGCTATTTCTGTTGCTTAATATATCGCCACTCTCTGGGTGGCGTTATCCATTACCTTCAATGGGGCTGTAGTCTGGAGTTATGTTTTAAGTTTAACTTATCGATATCGATATACACATGGATATGGATATTGATACCTATATCCATCCCCATAGACGAAACCGGTACCACTGCTTCTACAGATATGGATATCGCTGGGATAAATGCATATAACGCTCTAGCAGTGCTATTGCCACATAATAATAAATGGGCTATGGGGATATCATCCAATATCGCTAAATCTATGGCGATATCTGGAGATATGAGAAATACGACTTTAGTAAATATGCCCCGTATACAGAGTCTCAGGGTTTTTCAGGCTAGGCTAAAATTTCCAGCATCTCATGCAGGAGAAGATGTATCAGATAGGTGCAGATGTTAGACAAAAGTGTTGTTAAATATCCCTCATTTCAGACATTATCCCTTCCAGAACTCACAGTTTATCAGAAACAGCTGTTTAATTAATAGTTGTGCTGAGCTATTAATATTTTTTGCAAATTAATGTTGCCTTAAACAGCAATTCCAGCAATAATAACTAGTACTCATTGGGAGATTTTTATAAAAATCATAAAAGATTTCTCCTGGTATATTGATATTGATATACCTTTAATAAGGTCAAAAATATCAATATCACTGATATCTATATTTATTAAGCCTGACTTTTTTTATGGTTGAAGTGTTCACCTGGTTGAGGGTGGCGAAAACCCATTATTCCCTATGGAGATAGTTTAAAACATTTTTTTCTAAGCCTACAATGAAAAGATCAGTAGATGGACAAGGAGCTCCACTGAAAGTAATGTAAAGTGTAGTGGTGTAATGCATCTTTTCCAATGCTAGTATTCAGGAATATCCAATACAATATTTCTGTGAAAAAAGCGCAAAATAGCACACAATAGTGCCTGAATCTGTGTTGAATGAATAGAATGTAAGTACCCAAACGTACCAAGATAGTGTATGGAAATATAAAACACCAAAATTAATATATGTGCAGCAGAGTGTTAATGCAAACTGCTCACCAGATGTTCAAATGTATTGAGCCTTCAGTTAGCATTCAAAAAAGGTGAATCTTCCTCGTAATAAACGTCAATGGTATGGACGTGACCAAGATAAACTACTTCAGATCTATGATCCAAACAGTCCCAGCCGTGTCCCACACAGGGAAAGGGACAAAAACCAAACACTCCAAAATATTAATTTCAAAGGTTTTAATTCTAAAAAGTTTAAAATCTGCTCACATGCAACTCAAGCCGAGTTTTGTAGCATAAAAACTGAAAAGGACAAGCAATCACTTAGCACTGAATTGGCTGTAGGTAAAATACCTTCAGGATATATTGCCCAGGTGTAGTGTGCCCTCTTAAATTCTGCTCTCCCAATGCGTTTCGCCAAGTTTGGCTTCTTCAGGAGAATATTTGCAGTAAATGTAATCCTTGTCGCGGTCTCCTACCTATCTTTAATACCCGCTTCTGTGTGGAATCGGAAATGAAGGCAACGTCATGTTCGGTCTAATGAAACGCATATGCGTTTCAGGATTATAGATATGATTCCTGTATAGCGATGGATCGTATACCGGAAGTGAGGTGAAGCTCGTCACTTCCGGGTTTTTTGGTGCATCTTTTTCAATATCGATACATTTTATTCGGCACTACATAACTGGAGGGAAATTGAAAATGTGGCGAATAGAAAAAAACTACAATAACGTGGTGAAATGGATCAAATTGAGGCGAATAGGTTGAAATTACCTTTATAAATTTCCCCAGGCTCTTAAATTACTACTCAGGGGTGAAATTTATTAAAATTGAAAATATCGATATTGCAATATCGAACGATTTTTACTGATATCACGATATCAATATTGCCAATATCGCATTAATTTTACCGATATCGCGATATCGATATTGCCGATATTTCGATGTTGGCTGTTTATCAATATTGAGATATCACAAATAGATCAAAATTTTACATCTGTATATTTCTATGGAAAATCCATATCGATGGAAAATTCAATATCGTGATATCAGTAAAAGTCATTTGATATTGCATTATCGGTAATATCAATATCACGATATTGATATTTTCGATTTTAATAAATTTTGCCCCTCAGGTATCAAGCACTAAAGTATGCTGTGACAAGCAAAAATAAATCTGTTTTGGCCTTTTTATTAAACTAAAGGCACACAAAATGATTAATTACTGGTACCTTTCTCAAGGAAAATATGAGTAAACAGTCACTGCATATAGCACTTTGAACACCTCCATATTGATTTTCATAACATTATAGCCATCCATGTACTTGGCCATGGGTATTCAGAAAACAGAGACTTTTATTTAATTGTGATTGTGTGGGTATGACATAGACATCAGCCTATAGGTAGCATTTTACAGTATACTGTTCTGCCTAAAATTGGGAGTTAATACCTTAGAATAAGAAAACATACCCCACTACATCAGGATCATGTTTCAGAATATATGAATATCAGATATAATGGGAAAGTTATTGCAGCCTGAATTCCTAGTTGTTTGCTTTAGCTGAATTTTCCTTTGTGCGGTGGAATTGGTCAAAGAGTTTCTTAGTTGGGCCAGTACTCCACAGTGATTAAAGACAGCTCTTTGACTTTGCCATAAGGCATAACTCCTTATATCCCATAGGGTTAAAACTACTTTCTAGTTTCTGGATAGTAGTATCCTTTGAAGTAATTGCTTCGGTCTGAATTGATTTTAATGCTAGAAAATGCATGCTAGCATCACAGATAGAACAATGAAACAATAGAAAAAAAATCGTTATCCAAGAACAGAACAATGCCATCAGTTGACTTTTCTGAGGTCATGAAGTGAATAGGTAACATATTTAAGATCAAAGCCCAGAAAACTACCAGTTTAACATAATAAAAAAGCACCTATCTTTGTAATAAATGAAGGGTATACTTTTTTTACACTGTAGTGTTGTGCAATATTATTTATTCTAATAAAAATAACAATTATTTTTATTAGAAACAATGAGTTTTTTTAAAAGAATCATTAAGATACAACTTAATTTATGAAAGCTTTTACAGCGTATAATACCTTAGGATTTTGCCCAGTCACATAACCTAAAGTCTGCTACATTTTTTAGAATGGAAATTTAAGACTAATTTCATTATTGTAATATAAATATACTTGGTATTTTAAATGGGAACTCTCATTTTAGAATTTACTATCCTGTTTAGGCTAATCACAGTTGCTAAGAACTGCTTGCTCGACTTTGCTACAAAATACAACCAGAAACCAAGAGAAAAACATTCTATTTCAATTGGCATGGCAGTTATTCCTATACAGAACTGGTAAAATGTTTTTATTTGTTCTATTTTTTATTTTGCATTAGTTTTTCCCTTGTGGCTGCAGCCTCCCTTTAATCTGTTAGGTACCAACTTTAGATAACACATATTAATAAAATACCCCCCCAAAAAAAACTGGCAAAGTGAAAGACATAGATCAAACCAATACAAATCAAGAAATTCAACTTCAAAGAGGGCATTTTTTATAAGTACTGCATAGGAATAACTGTCAGAAATTGCAATTTTATTTTTCTTGTGTTACTTGCCCTTTTAAAGGAATATTTTCTCACTGCAATTTCATCACCTGGTAAATAAATGCTTTTAGCAATGTATATAATTATAGCCAATCAGCAGGACCAGTTTTAGGTGGGGGAGCAAGATCTGCAATACCCATGCCCCCCAATAACTAGGTGTCTGCAAACAGATTCATGCTGATCAGGCTTTCTGCTGACAAACAAGCCAGCATGTGAGGCCCCACGTTTGGTGAATTAAGAAATGTAAAAGAAAAACATATGCCAATAAAGAACCATGTAACATACTGTATATTGAGGCAGCAGAGCATACCTTAAGTAGAGATGATGCTAGAAACTCAAGATACTGGCCAGCACTGACATTGTCACTTCCTGGGTAATTAAGAGCTTCTACAGTTCCATGTCACTGACAGAGCCAGAACATATTAAAAAAAGTCCTCCATTCTCATGCCTCAGTCAGGATCCCCTTTAGTGAAAAGGGGAAATAAAGGCAGTTTGTTCAGTCAGTCCATGAAAGGCAAGATGAAAGGAGAAACCTAAATTTTTCAGCACAGTCTGTTTCTGACATGGGAAAATAGCACAGACAAGAATAGACAGTTTGTTCATTCATTTTTTTTCACTTGACAGATTATCTGTGTGAATGTTGCGCATTAAGCAGGATGGAAGACGCCAACATTATTCCATTCCCCCCTCAGTCTTCTTGGTACCTTGGAAATATTAATGTATTAATCACAGAACTGCAGCACGAAAAACACATAATTCATTTTTTCTTAATAAAACAAGACCCATTTTTTTCACTTTTTCCTGTGCCTTTATTTTAAAAATGCAAAGTGGGCATGGAACGTGCTTTTCTTTTACTGATATAAGCCACCATCAAGAATGTAATGCATTTCCACTTCTATTGCCTTACAGTTGTCGCTGCTGCATGCTAAATTCACGCAACTGTATAACGGACAAACTTTCAGAGCCATAATTTTTAAGTGGAAATTGTCCCATTAATGTGCAAATTTGGAACAATTTACTACTTCGCTTCACTTATTCTGCAAAGTTTATTATTTTCTGCAATGTAGCAATTTGATTCACAGTTTGCGATATTATGCAACTACATATTTACTTATTCCTTTGCATCTTTTTGCCACAGATGTGAAAAGTTTTTTTTTTTTATCAAGACACACTATTTTGAAGATGTGTGTTTAAATTTGTCAAATGTAAATTGGGAACTGAAGGGCTTTCAGCAGGTTTGTGTTAATATTTAACTCAAAAGGATTACAAAATGTGACAATCAAGTTCCAACAAAGCTAGAAATTGTCTACCATTGAAATTAATATAACAAATTATTGTAGTAATTTATGCAACAATTCTCCAACAACAGTATTGGAGACCATAATGCAATAACACTATTTCTTACATGATATGACATCATTGGTTGAATAGTAGTAGGATGTGAAGTGATGCGTAGTGATGTGAATTCATCCAGTAAAGTTCACTGAACATCATCCTCACAATCCCCCACTAAGTTTATTAAATGAATAATACTTTCCTCTATGTCATCCTTTTCCAAATTCATGTTGTCATTTAGTTGCAGTCTGTAAGGATTAATACTTACCTGCACCAGCCGCTCCAGCGTCGGGCATCGTGGTGCCGCAGCTCTTCCGGGATGCGGCCGCCGCGCATGCGCACTGACGTCATAGTGCGCACGTCGCGGCGGCGCGCTTTTTGAATTGTTTGGCGCGATCTTCTGACAGGCTCCCTAGCTATATAAAGGAGGCTGTCAGAATAGACCGGCGCCTGATTATAGGTTCTCCTCACCCTACCTATACGTGTCCCAGCCTTGTTACAGTGTTCCTGCCTTGTTACAGTGTTCCTGCCTTGATACAGTGTTCCTGCCTTGATACAGTGTTCCTGCCTTGTTACAGTGTTCCTGCCTTTCCACTGTGTACCTGCCCTATCCTGGTGTCCTGCTCTGCTACAGTCCTGGTGTCCTGCCCTACTAC
>WMED01013272.1:0-14487 GCA_019650415.1 Pipa parva | reverse complement strand
GGAAGTTACATCAATGCTGGGGGAGGAATGCTGTAGTGCTCAGCACAGACAGCCAGGCAAAGGAGGAGCTAGGTACGGAGAGAAAAAAGTGATACCCAGCATACAAGACGACCCCCGACTTTTCAGATGATTTTTAGGAGTTAAAAAGTAGTCTTATACGCCAGCAAATACAGTATATGCATTAGTTATTTCTTGTAATTTTCTTTACTTATATTATACTGAGCATGTCTACCATGCATGGCATTCACAGGGGGTTACTCGTCCCTGGAAGACCATAAGTCCATGGTTTTGTAGGGCAAGAGGGGCACATTGGGTGTCATCCTGGCCTGGTGTACCGATTGATCCTAACTGGTCCCAATGTGCCGCGTGACCTTAATGTCATGTCATCACATAGCCCCCCTCCTTTAAATGAAGCCTGCAGATGCCCATGCTCCCATGTCTGTGTTCTAATTGTATTGCTTAATTGTTTAGCACTGTATGATCTAATCTATAATATTTATTGATATATATATATATATATATATATATATATATATATATATATGGGTTAAGTGTAGTCAGGTAATCCAACCCTTCTTTAATACATTCATAATGCATTGTAAACAAGCGCACATTAAATATATAGCAGGTATTAAGGAGTTTGTAAGAATAGCACAGGCCTTATAACATGGCAACATAATTTCTGCAAGATATATATAGTTATATATACTAATGTCTTGGCTACCTGCTATTTTAGGGATCATTCCTGCCTATTACTATAACAGGGGGTAGTAATAAAAAGAGAAGTAGGTGCACACATAATATTCCAAATAATTGCCTTGGACTGAAATCCACTGTGATGTATAATACAAATTTTGGCTGTTACATGCTTTCCTGGGAATAAAGCCTATTAGGCAGGTCTGCTTTGGAATCACCATGGCAACCTCTACAGGATGCCAATGCCCTAGATTTTCCCAGCAGCTTGCATCTGAACTGACAACGGTGATTTTAATGCTCCTTGAACCAGATTTTGCCTGTTAAGATTAATTCTGACTTGGAAACATCTTTTTAACCATTCCTTTTTTCTGACCATATCCTCTTTTCTAAACATAAAAGTATTCCAAAGTGTGATGAACATTTGGAAGCAATTATTTTTTCTCTTGTACAGCGAGATCTCTGAAACTGGTGAATGGCCTACAAAAATATATAAATACAGTAAAATACCATGGTTATAGTTCAGAAAGGGATGCTTCTGTGCAGGGCCAGGCCAAGGCGTTTTTGCGCCCTAGACAGAGTAATGATATTGTGCCCCCCCAAGTCCTTGATGACTGATACTCTCCCCACACACACACCTGCATAATCCCAATCTCAGCCTGCTTCACCGCTTTAGTAGGCTAGTAGTGCTTCTATGCAGTGGCGGTCCGATGATCTGATTCTTATCCTCTGTGTGCTGCTCTGTCTTGGAGCTCAGGGGATTAGAATCAGCTCATCGCCACCACTGCATAGCAGAGAGCAGGCATCTTACTCCTCAGTGCTCCTAGCAGGCTGTCATCCTCTAGCGCTCCCCCCTCGGCCCTCTATAATCCTCATAGGCGTGCGTAGGCCATTTTATTAGGGTGTGCGCCCAAAGAAAAAATTCTTAAAGGCTACTTGAACCACAACACCTCCATTCCCCATACTGTGCTCCCCCCTCCTTCCTAGTCCCTACCATGTAAAGGAGGGGGTGCTATCTTAGTGCTGGCACCCCTCCTTTTCCCTGTCCCTACCTACCTCCTCTGTGGTGACTCTCCTCTCCAGCAATGATTCAACTTCCTGCCGATCAGAGGAAGTTACATTAATTGCTGTGGGGAGGAAAGCTGTAGTGCTCAACTGTACAGCAGACAGAGCTGGCCAGGCCAAGGAGGAGGTGGTTAGGCACAGGGGAAAGGAGGGGAGTGAAAACCAAGACAACGCCCCCTCCTGCTGTGCCCTAGGGGTCCGCCTACCCCTCAGGCCGGCCCTGCATCTGTCCTTTAGATTTTTCCCCCTTTAACCCTGATTTTTAAAGCGTTCCAATGTTCCAATAAAGAAAACTACAAATCTCCTTTCAGTAGAATATCACCACATAGCAAGAAAAACCTAGCAGCTGTTAAGTTTTGCTTTAATAGCTAAATTATATACATATATTAATGTATGGATTATATTAGATTACATAGATTAGATTAGATTAGGTTTTATTGTCACTGGATGTCATGTGGTATGAGGCGAATTCAACAAGTCAAGGGCAGTGACGTCAGTCTCACCATATACCACTAACTGTATTTTGTGAATATTCTATCTATTTCTATGTCACCTTGTCCCTAGGTCATATTGTCACTTAGTTGCAGCCGCCATTGTCACTTTTGATTAAATAAATGCCTAATACAAGATTGGAGTACTACCATAAACCCCCCAATTTGCCTATCTGAAGTGGTGAAGTCAAACAGGTGAATTCATAGCAGTTTTCCTAGTCGTATTTGCACCTTCCCACCACTCCACATCTTAGTTAATAGTAGAAGTACCTGTGCATGCACATGCAAAATGATGCGATGAACTCCATAAGTTTGCAACTCAAAATTGGTCATGTATTTGCCACTTCGCAGACTTTGCTCAATAAGAGAACATGGGGAAGTGGAGAACAGACACAAATTCATAGCTCTACGTGACAGACTTTAGTCAATGAGGCTCACAGGCAGTTGGGAAATATGGACTCTTAGAACAAAGAAGGATTTATTAGCATTCACAAGAAAATTGCAACAATGAATAGTGCACTCAGTTCTCACAGTGAAACAAAAATATTTAACAGCACTTCAACTAGAATTCAGCATATCTGAATGCTTCTCTGTCTGGAGCAACTTCCCACAGTACTAATCACTATAATCTGAATATTCTACAGTGGATACCTGCAGGAACCACTTTGCACAGTCTTTAAGGGGGAGACACCTGCAGCTTACAATGGCTGCTTTAACCCTGAATGGGATAAGTATATCCATCACTGGCTAACTGAACTACCACTTTTCATTTTTTGGTGAAACTTGACCATCAAATACCTAGACTCACACTGACATGCTCCTCCTGCACCATTCAGAGATGCTGTCCTCTCTAGCTAACCATTATGGACTATTTCTAACACAGAGGAAGATACACAATGGCTGCTTTAGCCCTAGCTGGGATATGTATATCTATGACTCACATTGATAAATTCCTACTGTACCATCTTCTGTAAGGACTGTACCTTAGCAATTCCTCTCCAGTAATCAGGCCTGTCAGATTGAAGCATACCAGTTGCTTCAATTCTGAGGATTTCTTTTTAGCACTTTATATGTATGTATGTATAATTTTATTTGTAAAGCACCACAATTTTATGTGAAGCTGTACAATTCAGCAATACAAGTACAATACAGACATGGGAAAAGTGCGTTAAACAATACAGGTAAAATATCACAAGGATAGTTCACTTTAAGTGATAGGTTGTGGTTGACACAAGAGGTTGGAGGTCCCTGCCCCGTAGAGCTTACAATCTTAGTGGGAGGAAGACAGTACACACATGGAAGGACAATAAGAGCTGTACAATGTGCTGCGACAAAGGTCAATAAATACAAATAAACAAGACAATAAATACAGATATTAAGTATGAATAACTAAAGATAAAATAAAATATATGCATAAAACTCAGTGATAAAAATCAATGCTAGTGCTCCGAAAGATAGGACTTCAGTTTGGTTTTGAATGTGCAGAGGGAATGTTCCTGGTGAAGATAAAGGGATATAGAATTCCAGATGTGGGGGGCAGAGAGAGAAAAGGGTTTAAGACAAGAAAGGGCAGTATTAGTACAAAACACACAAAACTGGTTGCTTTGAGAGGAGCGTAGTTGACAAAGAGGAATGTACATGCATTCTAGTGTGGAAATGTAGGGAGGGGCAGCAGAGTGAAGTGCCTTAAATGTCAAAAGGAGAACACTGTAAATGATTAGTTTACTTACAGGGAGCCAGGGAGCAGAGAAAGATTAGGAGAAAGGCTGTCCCCTCTCGGGAGAGAGAATTCTGGCAGCTGAATTTAGAATAGACTGGAGTGGGGAGAGCTAGGAAACTGGAAGGCCAGATAGAAGAACATTGCAGTACTCCAAGTGGGATAGGATGAGAGCATGAATGAGGGTGTTAGCAGTGGAGCGAGAGAGAAAAGGGCAGATCTTGGCAATGTTGCAAAGGAAAATTCAACAGGATTTAGCAGTGGAAGAGATATGTTTAGAGAAGGAAAGAGCAGAGTCAAAAGTCACTCCTAGACTACATACAGAGGTAACAGGGTTGATGATCGTACCATCCACTTGAATGGAAAAGGTAGGATCGGGTCCAGGTTTGGGTGGAAAGATAATTCTGTTTTAGTAAGATTTCATTTGAGTTGGCACTTAGCCATCCAAGAGAAGACTGCCAAGAGAAATTTGAAACTGTAATTCAGGTGTTAGCACAGGAGCTGATAAGTAAATTTGGGTATCATCAGCATACAAGTGATACTGAAGACCAAATTAATTGATATCACCCAAGAAAAGGGTGTACAGGGAGAACAGAAGAGGGCCAAGGACGGAGCCTTGGGGCACCCCCACCCTGACCGGGAAAGGAGAAGAGGAGTCATTGGCATGGGAGATAAAAAAGGAAAAAGCAGAAAGATACAAAGGCAGCCAAGAAGCAGCTTGATCATAAGCCAGCCAAGAAGCAGCTTGATCATGGACCCCAAGTGCATGGAGAATTTGAATAAGAAGGGAGTGGTCAACAGTGTTAAATGCAGAAGATAGGTCTAGGAGAATTAGGACAGAAAAGTGACCCTTGGCTTTGACAGCCTGGAGATCATTTGCAAGTTTACAAAGAGCGGTCTCCGTTGAGAGCCTTGACCTAAAACCAGACTGTACTGGATCAAGGAGATGGTGTGCATACAGATAGTTGGTAAGGTGGGTGCAGACAACATTCTAGAAGTTTAGAAGCTAGTGACAAGAGAGAGACAGGACAGTAGTTTGCAAAGCACGCAGAGTCCAGTGTAGCTTTTGTTAAGGATGGATTTAATACAGGCCTGTTTAAACAAAGAGGGCAAAGTTCCAGAGGACACTGAAGAGTTCAACAGGTGCTTTAGGGCAGGCACAAGGACAGAATCACAACTTTTAATTAAAGAAGAAGGCTTGGGGTCAAGCAAGCATGTAGTGAGATAGGAGGAAGAGAGAAGTTGAGAAACTTCAGACTGGGTAACAGGAGAAAATTTATATATATACAGTGCTGCTTAAATTTGTGGCGCTTTATAAATAAAATTATACATATATATATATATATATATATATATATATATACAGTATATATAGTATAAAGCTTGGAAGCCATGGATGTAAGTCTACAAATCTTATTGCTTGTTCATCTTTTTCGGTTTCAAACACAAGCAGTCGCCATCATAAACTTTGCGAACAGCAGTCAAAGTAAATTAAATACAATATGAACTTATTAATATATCTTCTAAACAGACTTTATACAGACTTCATAAAATGCCCCAATTAACATTCTTCATCCAATTCCTCTGTGGAAGAATAAGTAGAACACAATCTGTCATGTCTTTGCCAGCCACCAATTTAAATTACTAATTGTAAATTTATAGACATCTTGGCCTATTGACCTGGATGTTTCATATATTCTCACTTTCACAAGCAGTGGATCTGTTTCTTGTTAAGTAAGGGAAACTGAGACATGAATAGATTGTTGTATACATGAGTCGGAATGTTACAGTGTGAGGCCTGGGTAAAAGGATGCACACTGTATTTCAGGCCTAATATAGGATAATATGGGGTAATATTGGAACAAGCTGAGACCATGCTTACTGGAACATATAGTGTAGACCAAAAGGCAATAACCTATTCAGTGATCTAGTCAAGTAACTGCAGATAAAATAAAAGGGACCAGCTGCATTATTAGAAATGATTCACAATTCCCACTAATATAACGTGTAAAAATTCCCCAGAATATAAGATACTTGTTGTGATCATAATTCAGATCATCTCGCTATTTCTCAGTGCAGGCCAGATCCAAAGGTTAAAGGATGAGCATGCTCAGTGAGATCAAACACAGAGAGACACACACTCGTTCTCTTTGCAATGAGAACTGATTTATTGATTGACAACATATACTTTTTATACTTAATTCATAAGCTAGGAAAAAGGGTACTGTCCCACAATGGACGGATTATAAAATCTTCTCTAACTATTGGTTATTGGTTACAATTCTCTAAATCAGCGGTTCTCAACCATTTCATTCCGGCGACCCCCGGTGCTGACGTCACCGAGCTGCACGTGATGACGTTTTGGCCGAACGTCATCACGTATGCGCGTCACGTGGTGACGTTCGGCTGAAACGTCATCACTTCGCGCGTCACGTGGTGACGTTTAAGGCTGACGTCACCCCGTAGGAACCCTTATAAGAAGGGTTCCTGCGGGAACTTCCAGGTGCCAGAGCGGTTCTCGACCCCAGTGGGACGGCCTCGCGACCACAGGTTGAGAACCACTGCTCTAAATCTATAGGTTATTAGTTACAGAAAGTGAAGGGCTTACAAGAGCACCAAGCTCTGACACCTAATCCCTCCCATCCCAAATTATATTTACAATCATAGAATTAATCAATAGACCACTAAATAGTCCAATATGGGATGAAGATTATGAGGGTGGATGGAGAAACTCTTTGTGGTTGGGGGAGTGGATGTTTGATTACATAAAATAGAATGACCCATCATACCTTTGTGCCACTGTGTCCCACATGTTTCTGTTCATGCCAGTGCACTGGACAGTTGAATGTATAAAAAGAAGGAGTTGGGATCTTCCCAGTTTTTCTTTTTGAATTTTGGCATAATTCAGAAATGGAACAAAATGAAATGAGTACTGGGTCCGAAAGCTAGATGTTTTACTTACAAGTTGACAAATGACAAGTCTGAAATGACAAATTGCCAACCTCAAGAAACTACTGCTTTTTCAAAGCAATAATATTTATTGTTAGGAGTATATGCTTTATAAGCTCCAGATAGATTCTGCATTTAGATTATTTTTCCCTATGAACCACAAAAGAATTGGCATTGTCATAGGTCATAGAGGTTCTACAGGACTGTTGTACCTCTAGAGGAGATATGGTACGCCCAGTTGCTCTTACACCTTTTCAGGAGCTAAGGCATACTACAGGAACAAAAAATGGATTGCCTAGCCTCCCAAGTTTTTGAATGCTCACTGATAGGTTATTTAATTTTAGCTTATTTAATTAAAATTAATATTTATCCCACAGCCACTAATACAATCAGGAGATGAGCACATGGACTACCTGAAGTACCCATGCCTGGAATATTGGCAAAAAGATCCTTAAATCCCAATGAATCTTATAAATGAACCTCTATGATATACTCTAGGGCAGTGGTGGTGAAAATTTTCGGTACTGAGTGCTGGAAAGTGACATCTCACACCAGCGCCTTCCCCCCGTAGTGCTGGCGTGGATGAGTGAAATCATTGCACCTGTGTCGGGGAAGAGCTCTGCTGCGGCTTTCTTATCAGCAAGCGAGCGCTCCTTTCACTGTAGGCTGCGGATCCAACCTGAAAAATGTCAGGTCGGGTCAGCAGCCTGCACTGAAGGAGCACTTGCTCACTGGGGGGATTGAGGATAGCAGCGGTGGTGTCAGAGTGGGTGCCCACAGAGAGGGCTCTGAGTGCCACTGTTTCTGTAGGGTGAGCTAAAAAATGAACCTTTATGTGGTACTCTAGGGTAACTTTATTTAGAGGGTACATACCACTTATAAAGTAGGATAACATGACAGTTCAAGCTCCCATGAGTGAGTAAGGTGTGGCTCCTTTGAATTGAAGGAGGATATTCTTTACCTAATTATTTGTAGGATTCTTCAGGAGCACCACTGTCAGTATCATCTGGAAAAAACTGCTGTGACTACAAGTGCAGTCCCTAGGTACCGCCTGTTAACTATTTGCAAGTACTGCACTGCATATTTGATATGTTCTGACACTTTTGCTAAATAAATGTCTATTATTATTCTCAATAATCCTAAATGGCAGATGAATAGACTTACCCAGAAATATAAAGCTAGGGTTAATTTGTGTTTGCTTTTCTGTATTTACCGGTATTTCTTTACATTATTGTGGATCAGTAAGGAAAAAAAAAACTAAACCTGAGGCTGCAATGCTTCTTTTCAATTGGTATTATTATATTCTTTTTTTGAATTTCTAGCATGTACCTGGCAAGATAGTTATGTTATAAACTTAACTATCTAGCCAGGAACATACTAGAAATTCTAGAGGCATGCTACTAGCCTTCATGGTTATATCTTAATGTTTAGATAAAAGAATTTCACTCTACCAAAGCAACACACCATATACTTACCATAATGTATAACCACATATTGGTGGTGTTAAGAAGTATAACCATCAATGCTGGAATTTCTTAGCTGTACGTGTGCAGTTAAAAGATAACTCTGTGTGAAATTGTTTGAGGCATTTTGTTGCATGAAAAAAAACACATGCTTGCAAATGGTCCAACATTGCCCTTTACAAAAATATATTTTTAACTTTTTACAAAAATATGGATTACTACATTGTCTGGCTATAATACTGTACTAATTCACTGTAGATAAGTATAGCAGAGGAATAAACTACAAGTTATATCATCAGTGTAGGTGGTGGAAAAGTGTGGGGGCTTTGACAAGAGCCCAGAGTGGGACAGATGTTCTAAAATCTTCATAAACAGTTTAGATTTTAGATTATATTTAATGGCTCATTAGCAATGACAGAGTTATCTAATTCTATGCTAAAGATACAACATTCTACTTCTTCATCTGATAATGGTAATGAATTTCAGTAAATAACTACATAAAACATGAAACCGTTTATCTGAATAATTATGTAACTGGATATCGCCACTGGATGGGAAAATATGATGTTTTTAGGTGACATTCAGCCTCCCTTCATCTGAAAATTACACAATGGGACAGATGTAAGCAGAAGAGCATCATGAAGGCCATGAAGAACATCTGGTAACAGGGTTTATGAATTCCAGCATAGGTTCCTTGGATCAGATACTCAAGTATGCTCAGCAGAATTAAACATATAGAAAGGATGAAAGACAAACCATGGGCGAAATTTACTAAGGGCGGATTTTTTCCGCCCGATCGCAATTTTTACCACACATGCGGAATTCTGATCGATTTGCGATTGCACGATTGGAATTCTGATCGATTTGCAATCGCACGATCGCAAATCTATCGAAATTCCGCACGTGCAAACAGAAATTAACTTCGGGCGATCGTTTCACCCTTAGTAAATTTCGCCCCATAAGTAGTAGTACTGCAACCCTTAATTGGGTAAAGTGTTAATGTGCTACACTACATGTTTGGGGCCAAATACATTTTATCACTAAATAAATAAAGAGTTGCAGCACTGCTGCTTATGGTTTGTCTGTCTTTCATTATTTCATTATGTTTATTTCTACTAAGTGTGTGTCATGAGTTTATACCCTCACTGGAAGGGAGGAGTAGGAGATGGCGACTGGAAGAAGACACCACAGGGGACTTGGTGCTAGCAATCACTCACCAGTGCGCGGAGTCTAAGATA
The DNA here is from genome assembly GCA_019650415.1 of Pipa parva. Taxonomy (NCBI): domain Eukaryota; kingdom Metazoa; phylum Chordata; class Amphibia; order Anura; family Pipidae; genus Pipa; species Pipa parva. The sequence continues at coordinate 4,871 of WMED01013272.1, read as the reverse complement.
CTGCTGGTGTTCACCCAGAGCTCCCGCAAGGAAGTTAGGACTGCGCTGCAGGCAGTGTTCAGGTTGCGACCCCTGGGGTTGCTGTCCACAGATGGTGTAAAATGGATTAGTAGAAAGAGTAGAACAGGCAGAGGTCAACGCAAGCAGCAAACGGGCAGAAACAGTAGACAAAGTTAAGGTCAGGGCAAGCAGAGTTCAGGCAAGGTCAGAGTACAGGTTAAGGTCATACAAAGGATAACAGAGCAAAGTATAAAGCACCAAGGAGCAGTATAAGTTCTATAATCTGGCAGACTCCTTTACAGTGTATAGGAAAAGGATTCTTTCACATGAACGTGATGGGCCACATCATAAGCACGTGACCACGCCATGCGCACTCATGATATCAGTGCGCATGTGACGCGGTCACTGTGAGGAAGCAGTGGTGTTCCCCACACCAGAGGGAGACCGGCTCTGGAACGAGGAAGAGCGGTAAGTAGATTCCCTAATAGAGTGCCACAGTTCTCTTTAAAGACATTGCTGAAATAACTTCAAGACTGACAACTAGGGGTAGAAGCCTACTTGGAATTTTATACTCAGCAGAATCCCTGCTGCAACTGTTACAGCTAAACCCTAGGGGGTTATTCAATAAGATGCGAATATGACCATGAAATTTGCAAACAGCGGATTTCCATTGTAAATTCGCAACAATTTCCCCATTGTAAAGTCGTGACAATTTTTTAATGTTAAGATTGCGACAATTTTCCCATAATAAAGTCGCAACTGTGACCATATTCTCATTACAAAGATGTGACTGCGACAATAGCAGCCTATTGCGACTGTCTTTATCTGGCGAATTCGCACATATCCTCAACTTTTCAGACTTTAGTGAATAACCCCCTTAGGCTCTATTCACAAACTGCGTAAATATGCCGCTTATTTAGAAATGCACATCTAGAAAATATGCTGGTGCATTTCAGTCAGGCATTTTTTTAGACACGCATTTTCATTGTATTTACCTGATATAGTGCGAAACGCTCCCTCGGCATTTGCGGCTCTTCCTATCTGGCCACATTTTGTGCATGGCATATATACGCCGGCAAAAATGCAATGTGAAGTGATCCAGCGTGTGTGCGCTCACATCATACGCTAGTGTGGCCAGCAACAGCTAAGTCTCAGACGTTTACACGACGCGGCTTTTGTTGTTATAATGCACGGCATATATACGTATATGCGGCGTATATATTGTGTGAACCTACCCTTACTTGAAAACAGGGCAGGTAATCTTCAAATGTTACTAAAACCATGCCTGGACTGAAAGAGCAGATTATAGCAACGTAACAATTTGTCAGGAAATAACAGCTGGAAAATAAAAACATAAGAACTCTACAGTATGTATAATTGTATTTATAAAGTGCCACAAATTTACGCAGTGCTGTACAATTCAGCAATACAAATATAAGACAGACATGGGAAAAGTGCATTACAAATTACAAGTGTGAAATCACTTTAAGTGCCAGGTTGTGATAGACACGAAAGGATGGAGGTCCTTGCCCCGTAGAGCTTACAATATAAGTATCTTAGAAAACTGCCATAGTTCTGGGATATATAATGCAATTTCAAAAGTATGGCAACCACAGGTTGCATGCAAAATGATGAAAAGGTTCTAATATTGCAAATTTCATATCATTTGGACATACACTGTTTGTTCGAAAAGCTTTAGGTGATTGGTTGATACATGTCCAGCTATATTTTATTCATATCCAACAGAACACTGCATTTTCACTTGTAATACCAAGCTGATCATTGAAATGTTTTTATTATTGTAGTTATTGGTGTTTAAGTAAAAACCAAAATATGAACCATAGAAATGTAAGTAAATGGGTAGAAATTCCCAAATGTCTTTTTAGAGAAAGAAACCTTCCTTACACAACATAGCGTGGAGAATATAAAGGCTGGCAATGAGTTACGTGAGAAGAGTGCAAATTTAGTACAAAGGGACTGCAGTACCTGTCAGTCAAGCATGTAACTAGCTTTTGTCCAGACAATCGGGGCTTGAACTTCAGAATCTCACTCCAACCATGAGGAAAAAAATCCAAAACTAAGGTCTTGCCCTTTTATATTCATGAAAGACAGAGAAACATTGATTAAAACAATACCATAGGCTTAATGTGGCTCAGACAGAATAAAATATTAAAGGGATACGCTCATCAAATAATAATCCCCTCCTTAGAACCCTAATTCACTGCTTACATTTCAAAAGTCCAGTGGTTTAATGGACTAGTATAATTTTATAATCACTATAGTTTAAAAAAATGCATTTAAATGAACCTTACTACTGTTAAGTTATTTTAGGTCTTATAAAATGAACAGTTTTACACAGTTAAGGCCTTGGACATTTGTTGCTTTGATTTTCAGTCTCAGTTTACAATTTCAGCCATAAAGTGAGGCAGGAGTGTACTCAGGCAAGCAAAGTGATTAAAAGTTTATATTTTCCCTCAAAACTGTCCTACTTTATACAACATACTTCACTAGATTTACATCACTGAACCATTTTTTTTTAAAATGTGTTGCTCTGTTTCATTACTTTTCTTTCTACATCACTACTTCTGTTCAGGCCCTGTACTGCTGCTCTCAAGTCTGCAGTTCACTCAGTGACTGGTTACTAAGTTGATAGCCCATAGCAACCAGAAGACCATTTAAAAGTAAATAATAGCAAGATTCTGAACTAAAATGTACAACAATTAATTTTACATTTAATTCAATGGATGGCAGTTTTTAACTCAAGCTGACTCAGCAGTGCCCAACTAGCTAGCTACCAGCCAGCCACACATTTTAGAAGCACTGCAGCTAAAAAATACAGTCCAGCCAAAAATAAAAAAATACATACATTTTTTTGTGCTAATTACCATCTTTTATTAAAGGAACACTCCGGCCAAAATTAAATAAAACACATTTGCTAATTTATGCTAATTACTAACCTTTAGTAAATGCGTTTTTTTTTCAATTTTGGCCAAAACTATGGGAGAGTGTACATGTCTAAAGTAAAGCTGTCTTTGTCTTTTGTTACATATTTTATTTCACTTTTTATTTTCATACCATGTTTTATGTATATATATTCATTTTGTGTTTTTTTTTCTCGTTATATCTTCTGAATGTGTCCATATTGTAATCATAGCTTTTTTGTATATTAGTTACATAATCCACTGTATTTTTCAGTCATGTTTATACTTTGTACATTGTACAATATATTGTTTAATTAGGTTACCACACATAGTCCTTAGAAACCATTATCTTTCAGAGCTCCCATTTTCAACATGGTTTAAAACACGTTCTTTTAATATTTTATTTTGCCTCCATATACATATGTCATTTTTTATATGCTGACAATAATTCACCATGAGAAAAATATATGTATGATTTTTTTTATATATTGTATAGTATCTTTATGGGCTATAAATACCTACATAATATACCTGGTCGATTTTTACATTATGTGTATTTTTCAAACATCTTTAGATGGAGGGACATTATTTTGATATTTGTCCATGAATAATGTAATGTATATGGGATTTGGGATGCCCTCCCCCTTATAAAGTGTTGTACATAGAAGCCAAATAATCCCTTCCTCTATGGGCAATGGTTGCGAGTCCTATAAATCGGGATGAAGAGCGGGTGTATTTCCTAGAAGACACAGCAAACATTTACGATATCGGTATGGAACGCATCTTGCGTTCCATTTCAAAACTGGAAATGGCGAATTGGAACTTCCGGTATTAGGATGATCCTGTCACGCATGCACTATACACTCCACCCGGCACAGGAAAGGGCACACACAGCCGTGGAACGCACATGCGTTCCTTTCAACCGGATGTGACGTTCTATGTCATATCCCCCTCTCCCATTAAAACTAGTATAAGAGGGAAGCAGAAAGTCGCCATAAACATCATTTTTTACTGAATTTATTCTCCTGAAGAAGCCAAATTTGGCGAAACGCGTTGAGAGCAGTTTTGTGTGGGCACACTACACCCGGGCAACATATTCTGAAGGTATTTATGATAGCCATAGTGGTGTTTAGTGATTGCTCTTTTAGTTCATTTTTTGTACTGCATACTCGGCTTGAGGTGAATATAAACAAAACCTTTTATTGTTTTTACATATTAAAACTTTTGAATTTTACATTCGTGGAGCGATTTTTTCTTCCCCTTTCCCTATATGGGACACGGTTGGGGTACTGTTTGATTGTGGATCCAGAGTGGTGGCATTTGGTCACACAAGCATCAGAGATGTCTGTTATGAAGAAAAACCATTTTATTTGAATGCTGCTTGATGGCTCAATTCATTTAAATTTCTGGTGAGCAGTTTGCATATATATTTCATTGCACATATATTGTGTGGTGTTTTGTCCTTCCTACCCACATATTATCTCGGGACGTTTGTGCACTTTCTATCTGTTATATTACACACAGATTCAGGCACTATTATGTGCCCTGTTGCGCTTTCTTTGCAGAAATATTGTTTTGGATATTCCTGAATTCCAGAGTGTACATGTCATCAAGGGAGGATGCGTTGATGATGTCACGCTCTCCCATGCGACTGTTAGGAAATACCGATACAGGGCTTCGCAGGGAGAGCAGCTGCAGAGGAAAGCGCACCTCAGAGAGACTACCTGAACCGGACGCCGTAGAGTCGACAGCACAGAAAGAAGATGAAGCCTGCAACAAGGAAGTGCTAAACAGCACTTCTTTACAGGTAAGAAAGTGTACAGGTAAGCTAAACGCCGTCGCACTCCTCACTTTGACTCATGTGACCCGATCGGTCACATGAGCCAATAAAAAGCCGGGAGCACACTAATCAGCGCTTCCGGCTTTCAGTCAGCCTGCAGGAGAAGAAGC
>WMED01013270.1:0-14488 GCA_019650415.1 Pipa parva | reverse complement strand
GAGTGTAAGGCCTTAACATCACAACACAAATTCTCATGTTTAATGCCCTTAGGCTTACTGAATACTTGAAATTCTGGGGTTTGTAATACGTTGTGCATCTGAAATAAAGAAGCACAGCTAGAAGCTACAACATGGTGTAAAGTCTTAAGTATAGAATTTATTGCTCTGATTGCAAGTCCTTCTGCACAAGTCTCAAAAAATTATCAACATGAAAAAATATATGAATTTCCATCCCCTACTACAATACAGATAGCAACAGGACACTAAAAAATGTAGGTTTCACCAACGTATTCAATACTGGTAGAGGAATTAATGGACCTGGGTTATATAGGTAGTGTATGCCACTTTAGTGTTTCAGCAGCTGACAGCCCTAAATCATTATAGTGTTCATTTATTCACAGGTGAACAAGTTCCAAAAAGTATCAACCTACCGCAGTCATTGGCTTTTACTCGCCCAACACTTCACTGCAGGATTTGTCTGATAAAAGCATGCCAGAAAAGAATCATGTTGGGGGTATACATCAAAGTGTCATTGTCATAAAAATGCATAAATTTGACCCAATATGCTACTTTTGCAAATTCACTTACTCATCAAAGATTGTGATCTTCAGCAATGTGGTGAATACTACACTTCACATCTATTTGCCAGTGAATCTGAAAACGCGCTGGGTATTTGTTTATGTGGCAAAGTGTGATGTTGCTAACTCATACTGCCATCAATTTGCCAATCTGACTTTGCCAACATGAACTAGTAACGGTCTTTCATGAAATGACCATAAAAAGCAACTAGCAACCATTGATAACAATGTTGAAAACATTGCCCTTTTATACAATATATCTATATTGTATGTATAATTTTATTTATAAAGCGCCACAAATTTATGCAGCGCTGTACAATTCAGCAATACAAATATAGTACAGACATGGGAAAAATACATTACACAATACAAGTATAATACCAATAATGAATATTGCTAGTTATGTTGTCTATGTAAAGATGACATCACTATACAACAATTTACCTATTTAAGTCAAATTCACTCCAATACGCCACTGTTCTTGTTCCCCAAACTACCCACAGAAAGTATTTGCAGACAATTTGCATCATCACCTTCACAATATGCAGTTTTTTGAATATGCAGAATTAAATTTACAACAGTATCGTTGAACTAACATGGGGTGTCACAAATTCACTCTGTTTATACTGCAAAATAATGTCTATCCTGACCGATAAACATTTTGCCATGTAAACAGAGTCTTTATAATTCTTTGGCATTTTTTTCTGTAATGCAGCTAATACTCATTTCTTTAGAGAATTAACACAAACAAACAAAGGCAATAAATTATTACCAATGATGATTTTAGATATTTGTAATTTATTCAACACAATATAAATCCATGTTTTTTCCAAGCCCTATTGTATTGTGGTACAGTATAAATGCTGTATAAATAAAACATAATCATATAATAACTGATGTAATTTCTATGACATGCATAAAAGAGACTTTTTTTTTTCGATGCGCATACATACATACTGGGTGAATGTTGTTTGATTCCTCTAGGTTTGAAACCCTTTACCTTTGCCTTTTTGAACCTTTACTGGCATCCATATCTACATATCTATATATATTTTTTAACTTCTGGTAATTGCTTTAAAAGAACAAAGCTCTTTGTTTAAAGGGAGCTCAGGGAAATCTTAATTGCCATAAGAAACCAGACAGTTTCCAAGTATTTCTGAATGACTTTTTCTTTCTACATTAAATATTTAATATCTGATGAGATGGGTGATGGCTTCAAAAAGGGAGCTGGGTGGCTACACGTAAACACGTCTGAAATACATCATGTTTGTTAATGAAAGTACTAATATTTTTTGTTTGTATAACTGTTGTCACTTCACTGTGTTTTATTGGTATGCTTTGGAACCTAAATGTAAAAAAAGATGAATTTCTTTTATAGTATCCACCTAAATTAATGAAACTATAGAATTTCTGACTTGGCAGGTGGCAGAGTTTTTATTGTATGTATTTCAGATGACTTTGCACTTATGAGATTCAAGTACAGTAGATTTTACTAATGTCAACATATTGGAAAATTTATCCACTGTGTCGATTATTTGTCTAAATATGACAATTTTCATATTGTCGCAATCTTCTCCTAGGTGCAAAAGCTGTGTCTATGCAGTTTTTATACATTGCCTGAAGCACGCACGCTGCCGGCATACTCCCCCCTGACACTGCACTGGCGTGTCTGGTGGGAGTGCTCCTGTTGTGCTAATGCGCAGTGGGAGATTTCAAAGATGGTTTGCTTGGGCACTCTGTGCCTGAGCTTCCAGCTAGTTACAGGCTCCGTTAGTGTAATGTTTGGTGTTCTTTAACACTTCTCTTTCCTGCTCCCCTGTTTCCTCTTCGTTTCTACTTATGTTAGAGCGACAGTACTCCTATAGGGGTGAAATTTATTAAAATTGGTAAATTACCGATATCGTGATATCGGAATTTTACTGATATCGAAATTTCAGCCATTCTGACATTGAAATCGGTTCAGCCGAAATTTGTTATCGCGATACCAGTAGTATCGTATCGCAATATCGATAAACTTCCGATATCGCAATATTGGTAAACTTCCAATATCAATTTTATCAATATCACGATATCAGTAAAACCCATTTGATATCGCGATATTGATGCTATCGCTTTTAATAAATTTCGCCCACTTGTGTTATTAAAGTGACAGTACTCCAGGCAGATTTCCCAGTGATTCCATCCTGGTTCTTGCACTTCGCCAGCTACTACCTATTGGGGGGTAAGTTCAGGGACTGCAACCTAGGGGTCCCTTGCCGCAAAGCCCAGTACCTCCTTGTGGAGGTTAAAGATGAAGACCAGGGGCCTCTTAGACCTCATGCCTCACAGTGTACCTACATCAAACCCCATGGTGGTACTGAGGGTCCACTCTCTGTTCATGAAACCCACACTGGTGAAAGCGAGCTGTAATGATGCAGTGAACCTCCAATACACTAGAGCATGGGAGAACTGGAATATTTGAACTGTAACACAGGACAAAGTGAAGCACCAGAACTGTTATGTTACTCAATGAAGCACAAAGTCGTAACACAGGAGAGTAGGACTAAAGGGCTGTTACTCACTGAAGCACATGGAAGAATCAAGAAACATTAGCTGCAGGAGCATCCATTGCAGGAAACATAAGAACAACATAAAGCACCATTGATTCACTGGAAGCCCAAGCACTCCACAGAGACAACACTCACTATTTTAATTCCTTACTGCTACATCACAGAAGCATTTTGTGGCGAGATCAAAAAAGCTCCTAAGGGTTATTGGTTGCTTAGCAACTGGACATAAACAGGAAGGTTGGCATTATGAACTGCTGCAGTGTGACTGCCAAAATGAGTATCATAATGCTCAGAAGATTTTACTGGTGTTACAGATTTTATCAATTCTCAGAAGTTTGTGGACTAGGGAAAGCAATACAATTCTTCAGAATATAATACCAGCAGAATTATAAAATCTACTATAGTTTTCATTGTTTATGAATAAATCTGCTACTATATAACTATAAATAAACAACAGACAATATACAGTATATTTGCACAGCTGAACTTGCAATTCCAATACATCACAAAAAGTTTGCAATCCAAACAAAATAAGTACAGCACAAAATTGTAACATTTTACATAAAAGGAAAGGGTGATACAACAAAAGGTCTGGCAGTCCAAGGGTTATAAGTAATATGTGTACACTACATGTTCTAAGCAAGTTGCAAATTTCTTGCAAGGAAGTGGTTGGATAAAAGGTACTTTAAAAATGTTGTAGATTTCTATCTGTTGTCTGTTTCTTCTGACCTTGAAAGAAGCAGCAAGGGCAGCTGAATAAATAGTTCCGCACATTAGAAAAGAATACAGTAGCTTCCAGCCTGTCCCTGATAAACAACACTGGTCAAACCATAAGGTATTTGAAGGATATGCTGTAGTGCACACCAAATTTATTTCCTTGGGTGTGGTGTAAAACAGTACCTTGCACGAATGGTCCATTACAAGGGATATACAAATGAATGTGCATATTCTGTTCTACATTTCTCTACACCATATGACATGTCATGGGTCAGCTATAGTGGTCACAAGCTACATTTAAAGAATACATTACATGATAGATATTAGGGTCATTCTATTAGGAATGCATCCTATTGAACTGTAGTGGAAAGAGCTACACAGGTGTTATGATTAGCACCTGCATAAACATGTAATGGCATTTATTGGGCAGTTTATCCCTGGATGCTTTCTTCCATTTCATCAACTCTGGCATCATGGGAGAAAGAATGAATGCTTTAAAATAGAATTCTGGATTTGCCTAGTCACTTATATTTAATAAACTGCATATTGTCAGGACAACTATGTAAATTGTCACAAATGCTTTCTGAGCAGAGTCTAATGACTAGGAGGGTGGCCACTGTAGTTAATTTGATCTAAAGAGTCATATAATCATGAAGTGACAACATCTTTACATAGACAAAATACTAGCTATAGGCATATATTAATAAAGGACAATGTCACCAATTGTTGCCTATCAGATGTTTTTTACATTCATTTAAATGGTAGGCAGTTCTTAGCCCATGTTGCCAGATTCATGCCTGTATGTATTGTAAACATTGATGCATGATGAATATCCAAAGCGTTGTCTCATTCACAGCGAATAGATGTTAATGCCTGTGTAAATACCTAGTCAGCACAATGTGGCAAATTGAGTGTGAATTTGCCACATGACAAAATTAAGGATCTTTGGTCAATAAGCAAAATTGGAGAAGTGAGAAATTCTTGCAAATGTGTGCCTCTTTACAAAACTACACACAGTAACTTCACAATGTTTATTATGGGCAGCCCATTTACTGAGCCCTGCTAGGTATTACATGATAGAGGTGGCTGGATAAGAAACTTGGGCCCTTATTCACCAATGTGCGAAGTGAGCCACGAAGTGTTTGACTCACTTCGCACATGGTGTTCTGCGCATGCTGATGTCCTAGTCCTGTGCGCGGACATCAGCATGCGCATAACACCATGTGCGAAGTGAGTCGAACACTTCGCGGCTCACTTCGCACATTGGTGAATAAGGGCCTTGGTCTTTTACATACCAGCCTAATTTGCGCAGACATTAATTATGCTTCAGAATACTCACATCACAATCTTTATTATAAAAAGTATAATTGACACTTCTGTTACATATTTATTGCCTTTATGAAATAAAATTTCAACTTATTATCTTAAAAGTTCTACTTAATAAGCTGAAATGTTATACTTATTATCTTAAATATTGTATCACAATTTTGAGATACTAAATTGACATTTCAGCTTATTATCTTGAAATACATGTCTCAAAATTTGGAGTTAATATCTCAAGATAACATGTCAAAATTTCAACTCAGTATCTCAAAACTTTAAGGGCCTTATTGACTAAAGGCCATATAGTAGCATAAAGCTCTGAAATCTATTCGGCACTTCCCCATATTCAGAAAACTCTGAGATAAGTTGAATACATGACCAATTCAGACGACTATGAGAGCTGTGGCCTTACTGAGCACTTTCCCCAGGTACTTCAACTATTGACTAAATGGCGGGGTTTGTCGAGGGAGAGAATGAGACTAGTATGCTCTAAATTCACCCATTTGACTTCACCACTTCAAAGAGTAGAATTGGGAGGCTTTATGGCTGAACTCCACATTCTACTTCTATCCAACTGACTACATCACACAAAACATCCGACATCGAACGCCAATAAGTCTATGCTTCACTTAATCAATAATAAGAAGTGATTTTGTGACTATTTTAGAGATGCGAATCATATTGTAGCAAAGTGAATTCACCCTTTCATCAATCAGGCCCTAACTTTTTTCATTGTAATTGCTCTTGCCTCATTGTTTTTCTGCCTTTCTCTGGATCAACATTGCTGAACTGGATTGAGTTTTGTCTTTTTTTCAGCCATATAAACTATGTTATTATGTTAGTAAAGTATGTAAAACTGCAAAAAGAGATCTCACACAGCAATATGTGAACAGAAAGTCAGTCACTGTGGCTCTAGACAGACCATCATAGTAATCATGAGGCCACTACCCACCAGTGCTGATAATGTATAAGCAATTGAAATTTTTTAGTGAAAACTCAATATAGAAGTGGGGAAAAAATGAGCGAAAACAAGCCTGTATAGACAAGTTAGAGCAACCATAATGGTATAACATGTAATGTGCTAATACTGTAAAAACATATTTTGTAAAAGGGACATATTTATCAAATTGGGAAGTAGGTGAAAATGCATTTTTCTCCTGAAACAAAACAAAAATTCCCTCTACCAATTGCAAATCTTCAATTTAAAAAATCCAAACTTGGCATTTCTGCTGCAATTAAAAACATCTTCAACTTGGCTTCAAGAAACAAAATTGTTACATGAATAATTAGGCAAAACTGGTAAAAACAAAATGAGAGAAAATAATAAAAATGTAATTATCACATCTTGATGACTATGTGCCACAGTTTATTATTACTATATTTTAACACATAGATATTACCAGTTTAATTATCTATGTTGGACATTTACATTAGATGCCCTAGACACTAAATGACACTAGACTTGAGGGAGTCAAAATACTGCCTCTTTTTCTATTTAGCATCTCCTGTTAGAATATGTGAACATAATATTATAGCAAACAAAATATATATGCATCAATTTAGGGAAAGCCTTGAATGGAGTGCAGGAGTGGCCTTCCCATATATATATATATATATATATATATATATATATATATATATATATATATATATATATATATATATATATATATATATATATATTGTAAACTGGGATCTTTTGCTATATGAACAAAACCACTGTAGGCACACTTGGCTAGTAAAAAGTGAACTTAAAGTCCAATTTATTATCCAGACTGAAAAGGAACAAAATATGTTCAGCACACAAGTCTCCTCAGAACACAAAAAAAACAGAAAAAAATAAACATGCTTTTTTCTTCAGCCAAAAATATAAATCATACGCAGTCCAAAACAAAGGTTTCCAGTCTTCCTGGATAATATCCGCATCAAATAACAAAACAAACACTTTTCAGTTGTTTTTACCAGTTGGTTGGATCAGCTGGAGTCTCCACCTGAGCTGCATCCACTTGCCTCTTTCTCACACACTCTCTAGTTTTCTCACTAGATAAGTCTGGCTTATACCTCCTCTAATCAGGTGCATCAATTTAGGGAAAGCCTTGAATGGAGTGCAGGAGTGGCCTTCCCACCCAAACTCTTCAGCCACTCCTAAACCCTGGTCCCAAACTCCAGTTGAATAAGGACCCTGTCAGGCACGGCTATTTTCAGGATTTTTATGCCACTGCTAAAAAGAGTCTCAGTGGCACATACACTCCGTCTGTGACCTTTCCATACACCTGCTTACAATATATATATATATATATACAGTATATGTTCCTCATATTTAATAATTTATAATAAATTGGGTAAAAATTTCATCTCTGGATAAATACATACAAGCTTATTTTTAAATCAAAACAGACAACAATGTGCAGAATACAGTATGTACATGTTTTACACCTGTAAATAAATGCACCACAGTAGATTTTTTTATGTGTTTGATCGTTTGTAGGAAATGCTTGCATAGCATGACTACTTCATAAGGTATTTCTGATCAATACTCTGATTCTGACTATTTTTCTATAGATTCAGGGAATGACTCATCTACTAATGAGACTCTGCATAACAGTGGGGTTACTTCTAGTAATGGTAGTGATTGTGTGGCCCAACATGGAAGGACCCAGTCATCAATAGATGTGGACCCAGATGAGGAAGATGGTCAAAGGGATAGCTCAGCAAATGGTCTAGGACAGCGGTGCCCAACCTGCGGCCCGCAGGCCATATCCGGCCCACGAGGCATAGGTATCCGGCCCAGATTAAATGTATTACTAATACATTTTTATCTGCTCTATTTTTTTCTTTTTTGTATTTTTGTGGTGAAGCGGCCCCCAACACGCGTGTTGTAAATTTATATGGTCCCCAGGCCAAAAAAAGTTGGGCATCACTGGTTTAGGAGAATGGGAGTGGTCTCCTAAAATGTATGCCCCTGAGATCCCCTGTTTATTCCTTCCCAAAAAGGCAACCTAGACATCGAAGTTATTTTCAGGTTTTTGTATGTATGTACTGTATGTATGTATATTTTTATTTATAAAGCGCCACAAGGTTACACGGCACTGTAAAATCCAGTAATAATACAAACAAGGGTAAAATGCGGAACAAAGAACAAGTGAAGTAAAATACAAGTACATAATCAAGAAAATACATCACTGTAAGTGCCAGGTCAAGATTTAAACAAGAGGATTGAGGGCCCTGCCCCATAGATCTTACAATCTAAATAGGAAGAAGACTTACATAAACATATAGGATAGGGTAACAAGTGCAGTACGATGAAGTGACAGTTCATTTGGCTATAGGTGCCAATTAAATAAGAAAATAAAGATAGATTTTGAAAATATAACTGCATAAATATTAATATAGACATGAAAACCAGTGCTAATGCTCCAAGAGGTAAGATTTTAATTTAGATTTGAAGATATTGATGGATTGCTCTTGGCAGAGGTAGAGGGGTATAGAATTCCAAAGATAAGGGGCAGCAAGAGAGGGTTTAAGATGAAAACGGGTAGTCTTGGTGATGGGTTCCTGAAGAAGGTTGCCTTGTGAAGAGCGGAGTTGACGGCTAGGCACATAGAAGCAAACAAGGGAAGATTTGTAAGGAGGGGCAGCAGAGTGAAGCAATATAAACATTAAAAGTAGGACACTGTAAATAATACATTTATTAACTGGGAGCCAAGGAGGAGACAGGAGTAGGGAGGGATACTTCAGGGGAGAGAGGGAAATTATTCTAGCAGCAGAATTTAGAATAGACTGGAGCGGGGAAAGATGAGAAACTAGGAGACCAGTTAAAAGGGCATTGCAATAGACCAAGCAGGATAAGACAAGGGCATGCATGAGGGTGTTAGCAGTGGCCAGAGAGAGAAACGGACGTATCTTGCCAACGCTACAAAGGAAAAAGCGACAGTTTCTAGCAGTGGTAGCAATGTCCTTGGAGAAGGAAAGAGCAGAGTCAAAATTCACCCCAAGGCAATGTGCAGAAGTAACAGGGTTAATGATCACATCATCAACTGAGATGGAAAAAGAGGTAGCAGGACCAGGTTTAGGTGGGAAAATAATCAATTCAGTTTTGTCAAGATTTAGTTTGAGACGGTGCCGGGCCATCCAAGAGGAGATAGCCAGGAGACAGTTAGAGATTTTAGTATTGACTTCAGGTGTTAGCGCAGGGGCAGATAAGTAAAGTTGGCTGTCATCCACATACAGGTGGTATTTAAGACCAAATGATCTGATGACATCCCCTAAGGAGAGCATATACAGGGAGAATAGGAGAGGATCAAGGACAGAGCCTTGAGGCACCCCCACACTAAGTGAAATAGGAGAGGAAGAGTCATTACCACAGGAGATAAAGAAGGAGTGATCAGAAAGGTAAGAAGTGAGCCAAGATGCAGCTTGATTAAGTAGACCAAGTGCATGGAGAATCTGAGCAAGCAGAGAGTGACCAATAGTATCAAATACAGAGGATAGGTCCAGGAGGATAAGAATAGAAAAATGTCCCTTGTCTTTGGCAATCAGGAGATCATTTGCAACTTTGTACAGAGCAGTCTCCGTAGAGTGCCCTGGTCAAAAACTAGATTGCAAAGGGTCCAAGAGATGGTGGGCATGCAAATAGTTAGTAAGGCGGGTACAGACCAGACGTTCCAGAAGTTTAGAAGCTAAAAGCAATAGAGAGATAGGAGGGTAGTTAGAGAGGTTCTGAATGTCCAGCATAGCTTTTTTGAGGATGGGTTTGCCGCAGGCCTGTTTCAATAAGGAAGGAAATATACCAGAGGACAGGGAAGAGTTGAACAGGTGTGCTAGGGCCGGCACAATAGAAAAGGAGCAGCACTTTAGTAGAAAAGAAGGTGTGGAGTCAATCAATCAGGTTGTGACAGGAGAGGAAGAGAGAAGCTGAGAAACTCCAGGCTGGGTAGCAGGAAGAAAGGAATTCAGAAACTCAGGGGGAGATTTTGGTAGAAGTATCTATGTGTTATCTGGAGAAATAGTTACCTATTTGTAGATAATATCTACATTGCTTTTGAAGAACATCGCAAAGTCTTGTTGGGGAATGAAGAGGGGTTAGTGTATCTTAGAGGGCGGGGCATAGAAGGGTGTTGAAAGTAACAAATAGGAGACGGGGATTTGATTTGTTTTGGTTTATGAGAGCGCTGTAATAGGTTCGTTTGGCTAGGGAGAGAGAGGAGTTAAGACAGGAAAGCAGAAATTTGTAATGTAGAAAATCTGCAAGTGAATGAGATTTTCTCCATAGACTTTCTGCCCTACGCATGCAGGATCTAATAAATCTGGTTTCTGCATTCAGCCAGGGGCAAGGATTGCAGACCTGGGAAGGATGAGGCCGCAAGGGTGCAAACAAATCAATAACAGTAGATAGGATAGAGTCATAGGAAGTAGCAAGAGTGTTAGCATCAGAGGAGGGGAGAAATGAGGAGAGACTTGAGGAGAGAGTAGAGCAGAGAGCCTGCGGGTCGGCAGCATGTGTGTTGCAACTAAAGGATTTAGGGGTTAGTGGAGGTGGCAGAGAAGAGTGTGAGATTGAAAAATTTACAAGGTGATGGTCAGAGAGGGAAGGGACAAATATTAAGAGCAAATCTAGATAATGACCATCCTTGTGGGTGCTAGAGTTGGTCTACTGTCGAAGGTCAAATGAGGAGGTTAAATGGAGAAGACGTGAAGGCCAAGACAGAGAGGAGTCATCAATATGGCAGTTGAAGTCCCCCATAATTAGTGCAGGACTATCATTAGATAGAAAAAAGGAGATCCAGGACTCAAAGTCTGAGAGAAAAGTGGTAGGTGAGGAAGCAGAGGGCAGTCTGTACACAACAGCAACACGTAGTGGCAGGGGATAGAAATGTTGGACACCATGTACCTCAAAAGAAGAAAAGGAGAAGCAGAGAGGGATGCTGATAAGTTTGAAGTGACAGCGGGAGGCAAGGAGAAGTCCAACTCCACCACAGCATCCCACAGAGTGCAGAGTGTGAGAGAAGGAGAGCCCTCCATGAGCCAATGAAGCCTCTGTAACAGCATCATGAGGGGAGACCCAGGTTTCTGTTAGCACTAAGAGGTGAAGTGAAATGGAACAGAACAGATCATTAATTAAAGTGGCTTTATTAGTCAAGGAACGTTCATTTAGGAGTGAGCAGAAGAAGGGAAGAGAGGAAGTGGGAAGAGAGGAAATGGGAATTAGGTTATGTGGGAAAGACACATGGGAATTAAAGAGGAAAAGGAAAGCTTATTGACTATTTTGATTTGTTTGTCAAACATGCAATTCTACAGAATATGGTGATTCATACTAACAATAATTCACAACCTTTTTTAGCCCAGAATGTGTTTCAAAAAACATTGAATAGCTCAAGAAGTGACTTCCAATAATATAGATAAGTACAAGAAGTTGGGGGACTGACACTTGCTATGGGCATCCTTTAAAGTTCTAGCATACCATCTCACTAACATACCATATCAGTGCTTTCAGCTCTGTCTTTATAGCTGTTACACCAAGAATGTGTGTGAGAGAGTGAGTGAGATAATGATCCCTGTGGAGAGTGCTGCCCAGTGCCTCCTGCTGGACGGATGGAGGGAATGAACTGGTGTTATCTGTAAGTTTACCTGCTTACAGAACCAGGCGGCAGTTAGGGAGAAGCAAAGGGAAGCAAAGCTCAGCACTCTGGGAAATAATAGTGACTGAGATGAATAGTTAAAGATGCACTGTGCGTCTATCAGTCTTCAAATTTTACGGTATGCCATGCCA
Organism: Pipa parva; assembly: GCA_019650415.1. Classification (NCBI taxonomy): domain Eukaryota; kingdom Metazoa; phylum Chordata; class Amphibia; order Anura; family Pipidae; genus Pipa; species Pipa parva. The sequence continues at coordinate 2,552 of WMED01013270.1, read as the reverse complement.
GAGCATTCCGGTGCAAAAAAAGCACTGCCCCTGGTGTTCACGTAGATCCCCCAAAAGGAGATTATGGCTTAGCTGCCCTAGGGCTGTGATGCACAGGTTAACAGGAACAGGAGTGTAACATAGAAGAGTAGTCAGATAACAGATATGAGTCAGGGCAGGAAGTATAGGATCGTAGTCAAATAACAAAGCCAAGGGTCTAGACAGGTAGAGGGCAGATAGATACAGGCCGAGGTCATGCACAAGAAAACTCAGAACAAATGATAGCACCCAGTATCACAAGGGAAATCCTATTATTGGGTGCCTGCTCTGGCATCTGGTAAACTTAAATAGGCCTCTTGGCGGGAATGAGTCTGCGCCACAACACCAAAATTGCATCTGTTCCTGTCGCCAGTATGCATAGACGCCTGTGTATGTTTGCACGCACAGTGACCTGAACCAATGCTGCCAGAAGGCCAAGATGGTGACTGCGACAGACACCATCACGGAACATAAGGAATGGGCTGCAGGTGAGTATTACTAAAAAAATGGACCTTTGGTTGCAGCTCTAATAAAAAATGTATATTTTTATGTGTTGTCCAATACTTTTTGGTCGTATCCTTGCAATCTCACAGTAATTGGTTACTTGGAACATGTATAACAAGATTTTCTTGTTTTACTTTTTAACTTGAGGACTTTTGCTATTACAGTTTTCACCTATTTAAGATGCTGTTCAATGCACATTTTATTGCCCAAAAGTGATTGCCTGACTCAGCCTGTTCTAAACCATTATTCTCTATAGATTTAGGGCCTTATTGACTAAAGGATGAATTTACCTGTCAAATTCACTTCGCTACAATTTGAGTCACATAGCCAAAATAGTCGCAAATTCACTTCTCCTTACTGATGAAGCTGCGGATAGATTTGTCGAAATGGTGGACTGCTACGGACACAGTCCCATGTGTAGTGCGGTGTAGTAAGTCGAATAGAAGTAGGATGCTAGTCATGCGAATTGATGTGAATTCCCCCATTGAAGTGCAGTGATATCATCCTCACCCTATCCCTCCCTAACTGTATAACTGTGAATAATACATCTATTTCTATTTCACCTTGTCCCTCATTCATGTTTAGTAGTAGACTAAAATAGTTGCAGTTGCTATTGTCACTTTTGCAGACACCTTAAACCACACCAGAGCCCTGTCATCACCCCCCAAATTTGCCAGTCTGATGTGGTGAAGTGAAACAGGTAAATACAGAGCATTACACCTATTTGCATTCACTCCTTTGACACACTCTGCCGCTTAGGAAATAGTAGAAGTACCTGTGCATGTCCACGCAAAGTGATGTACCATGCTCCATAAAATTGTGACCATCGTAGTTGCCCAAATTGTTTGCGTATTTGCCACATCACGTGGTTTGATCAATAAGCGAACATGGGGAAGTGCCAATGAAATGTGAATTCAGAGTTATACACCAAGGGTCCCCAAATGCTGGGCCATGGACCACTATTGGTGGTACAGGAAGTGCATCACCACCATATGGCCAGCAACCTGCCCCACCCAACCTCCTGTAGGTCCATCAAACCTTTGCTGGATTGGGGAGCTGGAAAAACGGTTCATCAAATGCACATATAGCCAAAACTGCTCAACCCCATTATTTAGTACAAATACTCACACTAGTGAAAATGTTGTATGCTCAGGAGATGGACGAACTTCAATATCCTGGATAACTTCAATCTGAACAAATGTCTCTGGCACTCCAACATGTAAAAGATACTTCTTTATTACATTTTAAAATCAGGTTACACTGCAGTGCTAACATGCCACTATGATGTTACTTTGTAACCTGATTTTAACAATTTAATAAAGAAGAATCTTTTATATGTTGGAGTGCCAGAGACATTTGTTCAACTGGAAAAACCAGTCCCTGATCCAGCAAGGGACTGCTGTTATACACGGCTATTCAGCCTTTAGTCAGTAAGGCCCTAAGTGCTGTGACTCAACAACAGTTGTAAAAGTTTTACACTTCAAAAAAGAATATCGATACCAGTCTGAAGTTGAAGATGATCCTTATAAAAAACGCTGCAAACTGTGTCCATATTTGTTGATAACCATTTTTTTTAAGCGAAAATTTGTTTTTGACCCTAAATAAATCAGCAGAATCGAACAAACAGGGAAACAGAAATTAATGTTGAAACAACAAAAGAATCGAGTATTTTTAAATCTCCCCCACTGTATATTAGTGGATATTTGCTGAAAACTTACTTTATAGCTTTCCCCTATTTTCTAGATCAGTGATTTTCAACCTTTTTTGAGCCACGGCACACTTTTTTACATTTACAAAATCCTGGGGCACACCACCAACCAAAATGACACTCTAACACAATACATATTATACATATAGTTAATAATATATTTTATAAATGTATTTATACTCACTTAGTGTGAAACCTGGGCCTGTTTCGATGAACACAAAAGGGATATCCCAGCATGAATTATAGAAAGACACACATGAAGCTCTTCCTCAACAGTTCTCAGTCTCTCTCAGTTTTTAGTTTGCTGCCCCCACAACTCCCC
>WMED01013269.1:522-14489 GCA_019650415.1 Pipa parva | reverse complement strand
CAGTAATCTGGCAACTTTATTTCTAAAGAAGTCGGCAAAATCGGGCATGTATGTGGTGGGTTGAGGTTGCAACCCTGAGGGCAAGGGATGTAGAAGGGTGTTGAAAATGGAAAACAGATTATGGGGATTGGATTCATTCTGGTTTATGAGAATTCTGTAATAGGATTGTGTTGCTAGGGAGAGAGAGGAGTTAAGGCTCGAGAGCAAAAACCTATAATGCAGAAATTCTGCCCGGGAATGGGATTTCCTCCACATACGTTCTGCACAACTCTAATAAGGCAGTAGAGTTTAGCACCGCGTTAGCCATAGATATAAGCAGAGACAATTAGAGTATAGGTGATATATTATACTCCCCTATACTCTACTTGTCTCTGCCAGGATCTAATAAAACACATTTGTGCATTTTGCCAGGGGCAAATTATTAAAACAAATCAGTTTAGGCTGCAGGGGCCAAATGTGTCAATATTTGTAGATAAAATGGTATTATAGGAAGTATCCAGCACATCAGGATCATTGATGTGGATAGCCTGGAGGACAGAGAAGTAGCAAAGGCTTGTCGATCAATGACACACATATTGCGAATAAGTGTGTTGGTTCACGTTTTTAAAATAAAATACAAGTTTGCAATCATTTGAGTAAAAGGAAGTATTCATTAACAGAACATGACATTTTTTTTCCAAGACATTTATGTTTTTTTGCGCCTCCTTCAAATGTAATAAAAAATCTGCTTTGACAACATCTTTGGAATGCATGGCCCATACATAAATCATTATGAGTTCCATACTACCAGTGGAATTTGGAGAGATGTTGGAATCACATACACATACAGTATATCATTCCAGGAAGCAACAGTACAATGTAGTAGTAATCTAGGTGGGTGAATGAATGATGTTTCATATTGAGGTAGTGTTTATGCAAGATCCTGATTTACTGCTGGTTTGACTTGCATCTGTTCCCTTTCCCTTAATATGATGCTCTGCTCAGCAATAAATGCAATAACTGGGAGTTAAAAATGTCTCAAACTGTATTGAATCCCTGGTTGTATATCCCAACACTTCTCACAGCTACTATAACAAAGATAAAATTTGTATTTGTATGTATACATACATTGCACGTAAACAGTAAAATCACTAAAGGCACCTTTTTTTCCAAAAACATAAAACTTTCACTTTATTCAAGAACTGCCGATTCACTTTCTCTTCTTCTTACGATGTGCTCAACCCCATTCTCTGAAACTGAGCGAATTAAATGGGTTGTCCAGCTAAGAATTATTTTTTGTATGTTGTACATATCATTCATTATTCAAAGGCAATTTGTAAATGGTCTTTTTTTTTTTTAATTTTCCTGCAGTTCTTCAAACTTTGACCCTTTTTGTTCAGAGCTTTTTCCTACTGTTGAAATTTTGATCTTCTTCAAATTTAAATGGTCTTCTGATGGTGTGGTCCATAAATATAGCAACTTGCCGAACAGTGAAGATTCCTAGTGCTGGGCCTGAACACAAAGAATGTGATGAAAAATATTAAAAAGATTGCCAAGGGTCAGTGACCCTTTTAAACCAAAGAGGATGAAGCAATACAGAGTCATGCCATTCAAAAAACAAATAGAAATTAAACAACGACCAACCTGTCTTAGAATACCTCTTTTTATAACATACCAAAAATGTATTGCAAAGTCAACACCCTCTTTGAAATGATTTCCTATCTGGCATATCCACAGGACCCACACAAAGTCTCCTTTACCCACCTAGATCTGCCTCTTCCTCTATCATTGCTTGGTTTGCATTTTCTCTCTCCTCTCTATTTCCAATGTTATGTAGGTTTCCTCAGAGATCAGAGTCCTTTGGGAGTAATAAAAGGAAGCATCCTATTCTTCCTTACTTGGTTTTGTCCTGATGTGACTTTTGCTGGTTATCGGATGATCACACTGATCAAGACACAGGAGAACATTGCAGTGGGCCCTCCTGAAGTTTCAAACTGCACCATCACGACACATTCCTGACAGTATTGTGAAGCAGGTAGGGGTCTGGAGACAAAACAGATATAGGATAAAATAAATACATTGGGATTGAAGATGGGAAGAGACAGTGGGCCCTGAATCTCTTGTTTCCTTAGAAGCCCAAACTCTTCAGTCTAGCATTGCCCACATACATTCTTGTGAATTTCCTTGAATTCCTCTCGGAATGCTACAAAAATGTGAAGAGCCTTTGTTAGATCCATTGTAAGAAGATTTTATTTGTGACAAGCAAGGCAGCTTCCTATGTTACTTTGTATTAGAAGAAGATATTAATGTTTACAGTCCATGGAAACCATGCTTTCCCCTGCCAGGAGGAATATGCTTTGTTAATAGGGGAAAAATGTACCCATGTAAAAGGCAGGAATAACAAAAAAAAAAGCTTTTTCTCCAAATATTTTAAATATGTTGCAAGCTGCACTGCCTCCTTATAGTAACCATTACTCACCCACATATAATTTATCTGTGGGATTTTCTGGATTTCTAAGCTCTTAGTATGTCTTTTCAAGGTTAGTGTGTTAATATGCTGGCTTGCGCTGGTGTCCTGTATCTCTCTGCTGAAAACGCCCAGCTATGCTTATAACAACTGACATATTTTTCTAGTGTGCATTTGATGTACTGTTACTATGCTACATAATATTATAGTGTAACAACTACAGTACTATGTCAAGTCCACCTGAAAGTCATCTGAACCTAACAGTACAAAAAATTGCATCAACATTTAGCTAATTTGTTCCATAGGTTTGAAGTTCATCAATGCACAACTATGGCAAACCATTTTTATGATCTTCCTTGGGGTGGCAATGTTGTGGAACTAATGGGCCAGTCCATGCAATGAAAAACATTCCTCCATACCATATTCTTCCTCCAATAAACCTTAAAGAGAGCACTATACGTTACTGAAGGAAGCATTCACCATACCAATGAGAAGCATACTGTAGGTCTCACAGCAGCCTCAATTTATTGTTGGTACTAGGTATGGAGGCACCAGCCTCCAAGCAGCCTCCAGTCCTAACTCACACAACTGATACAAGAAAACCTCTAAATATTTGAAAGAAAGTGACTCCAGCTCAGGTTTTGTAATGGGGTCCACTGATTTATAGGAATGTCGCTTATCAGCTCCAACTCTCTTATATACAGATTTCATACGTGTCTGTTTTTTGGGGGTTTGTATTAGATAAAGTTTTACAGTTTCTTCCCACATGAAAATAAATCAACTTCACTGTCAGCCTAACATATATATTCCGTCATTTACAAGAATGAAGCTGAACTCCATCCAATCATCAGGGGGAGGAAATCAGCAGGAATGGGGAACAACAAGGAGGTGAAAAAGGAAAAACTTTACCTTTAAGAATTTCACTACTCCGCCTAGGGTGCAAAAAAACCTTGGCCCTGCCCTGTAACTATTTGGTGTGAATGTGACAACAATTCCAGTGTTCTTCAGGTGTCAAAATCACAATATGCCAAGTTGTACTGGCATGAATACATTGCATATATTTGACTTTCCCTAATGAAAGTGGCAAATTGGGGCTTAAGGCAGGGCTCCTGTTATTATTCTGGCAACATTTCTCTAAAATGGATTTTGAAATATGATAACCAAACACCAACATTGTTTGTCTTTAGCAACTACCTGTCTATAGAAAAGAAGAACAGCTCATTAAGCCTAGGGGTTTTAGGCACTCCTGCTCTCCGTACTATGTCAGTCTCTTCTGCTCTCTGCACTGATTCTCTTCCCTTCCTACTTCCTATTGGATCATCAGCAAGTTGCACATGCGCTGGTGCAGTTTTACATCAAAATTCTGCTTCAACTCACTGAAAAGAAGAAACAGGAATCTGAGAGTGAAGAGGTGTGCACAGCAGAAAAAATCAGCTTGGCATTGAGAGTAAGAGTCAGCTCTTGAACCTAAAACTCCTATTGTTAAGTGTATACCCCCTCCCCGTGAAGAATCACCTCCTGTACTAAAGAGCTTTAGTTCTCCATCCTTTATCTAGTCCCTTTATCCATGGTATATATGATTTCAAACCTTCTGCCATTACACTGAAAATTTAGCATAAATAAGCACATTGATGTTATCCTTACCATATCTCACTAACTACAGTATACATAAGTGAATAATGCATCTATTTCTATGTCACTTTGTCCCTAGTTCAAGTTTTGAAGATACAATCATGTTAAGCCACCTCGGAGCCCTGCCATCGACCCCGCAATTTGCCACTCTGATGTGGCGAAGTCAATCAGGTGAATTCAGAGAACTACACCTTGTCGAATTCGCAACTGCATCTGACTCTGCCGCCTGCTGAAGTACCTGCGCACGCGCATGAGAAGTAATAGGATGAGCTCTGTAAATCCATGACTATTGTAGTCGCCCTAATTAGATGTATTCGGCACATCTCAGAATCTGCTCAATAAGCCAAAATGAGGAGGTGGTGATATGAAATGTGAATTCATACTATGCATGACTATTCAGCCTTTAGTCAATAAGGCCCTGAGTTTTGGCATTTACAGTACAATTGCTATTATGATTTATTTTATAAAAATATGAAAATAAAGCTATAAAACATAAAGCCCACTCCCCAAACATCAGTACCTTTTCAATCATTATAATTATAAAAAGGCACTCCCTAAAGGTAGTAATGCAAGCTTTTATTCTATATAACTTGTATAAGTTACAAATTAAATTATAGATCACAATGTTGTTGCTTTGCTTTTCCCATTCTAATGGCGCTAACAGGCAAATTTATTTCATTTTTAAAGGTCAGTACTGCATTATAAATTTGAATTGCTAAAGCATGGGAGGTAGTAATTATTTCATTAGCTATGTTCATAAATGTATGCATTTTAGTTGAAACTGACTTATTATTTAGCTTGAAGCAGCAGAAAATAAATTCTGCCCCTTACAATTTCAATTTTAAATAAATGTGCTATTTTTATTTTTAACATTGCAAACATGTGGTCAGGAGGATGATATGCTAACGTGACTCTTACATTTAATTTGAAATTAATAATTGATTTCGAAATTTGAGGCATGTAATGGATTACTATCAATATTTTAATACTTTTGCCGCTAATTTCATTTCTCACTTAGATTTTCTTAAAAAAAGAAATGCATGGCAAAAGGATCCATGCATTTTAAATGAAGTAACCTCTCTAAGTAAACCTAATGTTTAGTTTTTGAATTCGATATAAAGCACTGCCAACCTTTAACAGTATGGAGAAGTCAATTGTCTGACCAATTTCTGCAAAAACACCGAGAAAAAGACATTTAAAGTTAAATCATTAACAGTGTACTCCTTTTGACATTTAAGGCACTTCACTCCATTGCCCCTCCCTACATTTCCTCACTCAAATGCCCGTACATTCCTCGACGTCAACTACACTCCTCCCAAAGCAGCCAGCTTTGCATGCCACACACTAATACTGTCCTTTCTTGTCTTAAACCTTTTTCTCTCTCTGCCCCCCACATCTGGAATTCTATACCCCTTTATCTTCGCCAGGAACATTCCCTTTGCACTTTTAAAACCAAACTGAAATCCTACCTTAGCAATGTGTTTTAGCATTGTTACAGTGTATTCCAATAAAAAAATGGACAAAGTCTAAACAAGTTACTTTGTCTAATGCTTTATGGATACAGTACAGATTTTACTTTACATTAAGTCAGTGCATTAATATTTAACAAAATGCATCTAAGAATCATTCAGATCAGGGGTTTAACAAAAAAAAAAAAATGCATTTTTTACACAGTTCCACACAGCCTTTGGATTGCCAGTGATGCATCAAGTTGAGAAAAAAAATAGTTCTAAGAAATAATTAATCAAGCTGCAGTAAAATGTAGTCAATACTGAAACAAACTGAGCACATTCTATACATAATAATAACAATCATTTATCATTCTGTAGTGGAAATAATTCCATATTACAAACATACATCTAAATTCCATTTAAGAACCACAGAGGTGGCACAGTAGGACCTAATGTACATGCAAAATTATTTTTAAATGACAATATATAGATAGATAGAACTCTAGGGCATCAAATGCCCAGAGACAAGCTTTTTACTGGTTTGGGATACTGGGGGGATAGATTAGATAGATAGATAGATAGATAGATAGATAGATAGATAGATAGATAGATAGATAGATAGAGTGGTACAGACCTGTCTTCCCTTCTCATTGTATTATAGTGCATATTGTATTGTATAATGGGTAAGTTCTCACTTACATTTTCACCAAGAATTCTGCAGCCAAAACAGGGCTGTCCCCAGGGAATGACATCACCATGCTGCTAGCTTTTTCCAAGTACCAGAATCAACCACATGTTGATCCAGTAGGAGCTGTGTTGGCATTGTGATCCTGAAAGGCCTGATCCCAGTGGTAAAGGTGAATTAACAGGTGAACTAATGAAAGATTAGCTTTGTTGTATGGCACAAAAGATTGTGCCAGTGAGAGACCAGGCAAATGACAGACCAAAGTTCCACTAGGAGTAAGTCTGGAATAAACAATTGATTAAGCACTATTACTACACTTTGTAAGCCAGGTTCACTGGTGCCCAAGGCAAATATGCTAAAATTCACCTCTCCTTCAACTGATTTTTGTCAAGTAAGCTGAATGGGGACAAGTGTCATTGGCCTCAGTAACCAAGTTATAAGTTTCCTACATGCCCCCTTGGGCACACAGTGAGGCTGACAGTGCACATGTTGGAAGGATGCAAACTGGTGACTTACGCTACTGGTACATATCTCCTCAGCCAGCTCATAGAAAATAAAGTAGGGGAAAGGGATACCTTGTATTAATTTAAAAAGCATATGAGTGTTAGTTTCTGTATAAGTTATCCTTTTTGAACTTCTTTGGTCAATACAAACAGCATATGCTAAATACCTGGTAAATATAGCTGTCCCAACTCACAGGTACTATATCAGACAACCCCAACTCCACACAATTGCCACTCACAAACTAACAATGACTGCTGTTCTAACAGCCCTAGCAAAGATAAGCAACAGCAAATGCCAAAATAGATGGTCCTGTTCACAAAAAATGCAATGTTACATCTAGGGACTGGTGAGGGAGCAGAGCACTGTTATATGGAAAATGGAGTGGAAACAGCACAGTATAGGAAGGGAGGAGGAAGCGCAGTATGGAAAAAGAGGCAGCGTATGGGGAAGTCAGCAAAGTATTATTTGAGGAATAAGGGCGATAGCATAGTATTTGAGGCACTGCAAAAAGTATAGGGTTTATTTCAGTGTGACAGCATCAAGGGGAGACCATGGAGTATGGAGGCACTAGCAGAGGCTGCACAGAGCAGTGAAGTTTAGGGGGAAACTGCACAGAATATAGAGGTTTCAGTGAAACTCCATAGTATTTATTGGATAGTGAGGATCACAGACTTTGTGGGCTTCACCACATTCAGACTGGTATCAATGAGAACATAATTTATACTATGCTATAGGTTAAAATAAAAATACAGAGGTAGGTAAAACCATGGCAGAAGAAGGCATCTCAGAAAGATCTCTGGTCTATGGTGAAAAACACTTGCCTTCCTTTTTTTTATATACCTGATACATAAACTCTCTTTTATTACAGAAATTGAAATACCTCATAATACTTAAAAACAAATCGAAAATGTTTCCATTTTAATTTGAAAAGGCAATTAAATTCAAAACATGTTTTCATTAGGTTTATGTGGTCTGATGCAAGTTTATAAGCCTTGGCTTAACAAGAGGGAAAAAAAAATCTGTAAAATATTAAAGGTCACCTTGACAAAGCTTTGGAAATTGCACATTGATAGATTTATTTTATTTAAATGTGTGCATCTCTTTCAAAGAAGAGAAAAGGGGTCAAGGATCAAAGTATTGTTTTGGGCTTCCGGTATATTTAAATATTTTTATTGGTACTATTTTACACAGGTGATTAAATGTAAAGGTTCTATCAGCATTTAATGTAGTTTTGTTCTGTATATTGCTTATGCTATTTATCCCGAAAGGGTTAAGTCTCTTTAGTCCTAGCTTGTTCAAACCACTTTGGAGATGATGTTGCCACAACATGTAATTTAACATATTAACTTGATATGGCAGTTTCTGTATCTTCACAATGAAGGCAGTAGTGAACAATAGACAATTTAATTATTGTTCCTACAAAGATGAAAATGGAAACACAGCCATTTGCTGATTTTCTTTGTGTGATCTATTGGGCTAAGTAGCATGGTCACAAGGTTTTATAGAAAGCAAAAAATGCAATATGCAAAGACAAAAAAATATATATACTGTACTATAAAAACAAACCTGACCTACAGCTCCTATAAACCTTCACTAGTTGGCAAATTATAGAATGTCAAACCACAGAGCATGCAGCCTACAAGTGGAATGTAGTTGAAGGTTGCTATTTAAAAGGAACACCCAGCAATTGCTATAATGAAGAAATTTTAGCTTGGGGTGTTGGACATGAGCCTCTTACCATACAGAGAGGAGGGTAGCAGATACAAGGCCTGTGGGGCAAAGGTTCAAAGCTGCCTGCAACTGCAGGTAATGTTGGGTAAAATTACAGTAGGGAGAAGGCTACTGGTAGGGGAGAAGTTCATCACTGGTGTTGGTTGCCCATGTGAGACCTGGCTACTAGGTTGACTTCCTAAATTATTAACATATTAACGGGGGAAATTTATTTCATATATCATTTTGACCTTTTTTGATTTTTTTTGCCATTTATCAAAGCTTTTTAATGCTATTTTTCAGTTCATTGGACTTTTTGAATCCGGTGATTCAAATATGACAGATAAGAAATTGCCAATATAAGAAAAAAGAGGATTGATATCTATAGCTATTGATTCGGCAGAAACTGTGCACTGTTTTCAATGCAGTTCCCCTTCCATTTCCTATCAATATTTATCTGTTTTTGACAAGAAAGCTAATCTGGCAGTGACAAAATGTATGGATCTACTTCATAGGGGATAATAGGTTTCCGCCAGAGTAAAACTGGAAACGCTGATATCTATGTATATAGTCGATATTTCACCAGCTAAAAGGTTTGGGTTCACACTAGCTGATTTTCATCTGATTTGAAAAAACAGTACCCATTTTTTCCTGTGGGATAATCCACACAGGTTATTGTGTTTATCATCATAGACAATAATGAGCTTAATTTAAAAAAAAAAAACTCAGCTGAAAATCAGCTAGTATGAACCCAGCCTTAACATTTTAAAAAACTTTTCCACTTTTATAAATATCTCCCATTGCTCTCCTCCACTTATCTATTTTACTCTGTATTTTACCTACATAGTTTTCACTTCCCATGACTGCACAGTTTCCTGAGGCATGAGAGAGTTTTCCTGGTATCCTGGTGGACCAATCTGTCCCCAGGCTGAGGACAGTTGCCTGTTCTTTCGAGGGGAAAAGCCAGCCTTCCTTCTGATCACTATTAGGCTTATGCTTAACATACGTATTTTAACTAAACGTTTGGCACACTGGCTTCCAGGCAGGCGGACAGCCAGGGATCTTGGGGTCCTTTTTTTAAAACAACAGCAAATACAAATATGCAAATTCAACCTACAGTTATCCAAGTTTTTACCATGCAAGTTATTGCCAGGTGAAACAGTAACAAAGCATATTTTTTCTCAAATAGCCAAGTTTTTCCCATTTTTAATATTTTTTTTTCCATTTTGCTATATTTTTATCACTTCATTTTTATCGAAACTAAAAAAAAAAAATACTGTTCTTCACAAGAGCAGCAAACTGTGGTTACGTAAAAAAAAAAAATAATAATATTATTACGTATTTTGCTAGAGAATAACAGTCAAGCTTGGTCAAGATGGAAAATTACTGACAGTGAAAACGCTGAAAAACGCACAGTGAAAGTTAACTGTAAACAACAGAAACAGAACAAAATAGAAATGCAAAATGTTCTGAGTAAAGGCACAGTGTTCTGATGATGTGTTCATGATTACATGGCAGCGGAATGCTGGGAAAAAAAGGAATTACTGTAAATTGTGTGATAATGTGCAAACTGCACACCGGTTGACTAACATCATATAAAGATAATGCACTGTATACATCAGCCCCGATATATTCCTCCCTTAGTTTCATATTTCCTTTTTACCTGTATATTAATATTGAATAGAAGTTCAAACACTGTAGTGTACACTAGCACCCCATTGCTCCATAACATTGAACAGGATGCTCTATTCAGTAGATGGTTTCGACTAATATAATAAGCTATGCTTAGATCAAAATCCTCTTCCCAGTTAATTTAAATTGTTCAGGTCATAAAGATGTGGCTTCTAAGTGGTCCAGGTGAAACCTACTAGGTATCCATGTCTGACAATACTGCTTTCCCCTACCCCAATAGGTTGGATGCCAGGAACGCCAATGCAACAGGAATCTGCTGAAGAAAATTATAAGATGGTAAGTTGATATTTTGAATTAGTATCTTAGAATTTCAAGATAATACCTAAAAATCTTGACTTATTTTCTTGACATTATTAGATATCAATAATTTCTTTTTGTAGCATCACCAGCCAACAGGGGCTTCCTCTGACAAGTTGTAGTTTAAATAGAAGGTTGAGGCACCAAATCACACCTAGCTGATATTCTCAACATAGGACACATTGCATCTTATGTTGCTTTTTAAGTTTTAAAGGGTATTCCCTGAATTAAATGTACAGCATACAATTTCCCACTGCCGCTAGATGTCCCTTACTCAACTAATAATAAAAACATTGGCTCTAACTGTACCCCTAATAATCTTGCAAGAGTATCAAAGTAACTATTCTCCTTTAGCTAATAGTGCAATCATAGTCACTCCTAATACTAACAATCAGGGCTGTATAATTAAGGATATACCTTATTCTGGAACTCAAAAAGATCTCTTCTCCAGCACATTCCTTTACTGATCATGTGCTCTGAAACACCCCACCCCCAGCTACAGGTGTAATGTCATTACTGGTATAGCTTACTACATCATCCTCTGGGGTCTCTACTATCTCTCTCTTTCATTTCTGTGTCCTGCATTATCTAAAATTCCATAGAAAACAATGAACAAAGCATATTTACCAGTGCACAGTAGCACCTTTGGCAAGGTGTATCCCACAGTACAAAGAATATGATTGCAGGCCATAGTTAAGTATTAATTCCCATTATATCTTACCCACAGGACCTAATGGATATCATTACCTTCAGGGTGAAAGGGAGTTTATAAATTAAGACCCAGGCACAGACAATGCTAGGATAGCATGGATAGATCAAAGTTGTACCAGTAGGCTGCCTACCTTATCCAGTTAGGGCCTCTGACAAAATCTAGAAGGACAGTCTTGCTATAGGGCTCCAACAACTGTTTGAAACCTGCAGCAAAATCCTATACAGTGAATCAATGATTGGATAGGGAGCCAGTGATGTTTCCAGCAAGTGCCATACTGGATCCAGTTTTGGTGCTGATGGTATGGGGAACGTTCATTTTCACTGTGTTTTATTTGAACTTCTGCAAATAAATTGTCTGAGTTCTGCCTCTTGTTCAATTGTTGAAGATGTTAAGATGCCCCCTGTGTTTTCTGTGCAATCCAATCTGTAGGATGGAACCCATACCATGAGGAGTGAACAAGCACTGTGAATTAACTTCTTGGGTGGCGAGAGTAGTGGAAGCTACTTGGGCCGGGGCCTAACCACCCAATGTAACATTTTATTACACTGCTAAAGGCTCAGCAGCAACCCAATTTCATGTATGCCGTTATTTCAAGATTTCAGAAACCATACTTTATTTCCAATATTATTTTAAATGTTAAAGAATCAGCAGGGGACAACATACAGTAAGTTGTGCAACATGCAACAAGACTAGAGCAAGCAAAAGTACGAAATCTCATTCTTCTGCTGTTTGAAGATGTGCACTGAGCAGAATACAGAACAGTATACTGTACGTGAGGGGAGAGGAGGTGAAACACTGGGGAGAACAAAAGCAGACTAGAAAAATACTACAGAGAAATAGTCCATCTCAAGAATAATATTATGACATTAATGCTAAAAAATAAATGATGCTACCTGTCATTGGATAATGGTTGATGAGTCAGGGGCATAATATGGTGTTATGAAAATTATGTAGCGGTATGTAGAATAGAATTTGCATACACAGAAATGCGATCCGGTATATAACCTTTTTAATTGACAATCAGTGCAGGTTTACAAAGCAACATTTTTGGGGGTTAAACCACCCTTTGTGAGGTGATAGGTAGGAAAACTGCAGCTGCTGATGCAGCTGATTTGTGGCACAGTGGCTGTTGAACACCTGTTGATATGCCCTGGATCTGGCACAACTATTAGCAAAGCACTGGATACAAGGCTATTAAAATGCTAATTGGCAATCAGGGCAACAGTCTTTTCAGCAACCCCAGCAAACCCCCCTTCCCCCCCCCCCTCCCCCCCTCCAGTAAAGTAGGAAATTGCAGATTTGGCAGGTAAACTGCAGAAAAGTCAGTAGGTGTGTGAAGGCCATATGGTGCTCCCTAGATCCCTGGGCGGCTGCTCCCATTGGCCACCCTGAGAACAGGACTGATTGAAAAGAAACAAACAATAAAGTTTCTTCAGTGTTGTTATCTAGTGATTTACATTATTTCCCTTTGACATAGAGTTTCTATTATTCTCTATTTCTATAAATATACTAATACAGATACTAAGCACCTTTACAACTAACTCAATAGTCAAACAGTTATATACAGTATGTTTATATCCTGTGTAGTTAGCACCAAGTCCCAACTCAGTTAATAAATGTACCCATAAAAAAAGATTTTTTTTACTCAACATAAAATCCATTTCTGCGCAGATCACTGGGGGACACAGGCAGAACCTTTAGTGTAAAGTTTCCATCTACACAGGAGCGACACTAGAGAAAGTAGCTAATAGCTAAGAACACAAGAGAGTGCCCGCCTATATAGTTTTTGTTTCTGGACTCTTTCCAAAAGCGCTGCCATATTACTTTGTGTAAGTAGATATTTGCATGATTAAAGTCTGTGTTTTACTTTGCATTATATCTGGTATCCCTCTTTTTTGTATATCATACAACTTATTGGAGCGGTGGAGAGAGTACCTGGAAGCATCCAAGGAAGGAGCAGTATACTTTACAGTGCTTAACATTTAGCACTGTCTGGTGAGTGCACATCCAAAAGAGGGCTTATTCTGTTCCCAAGCACTACGTTAACCAGTACAGTTATTTACACTGTCTGTTACGTTGGAAGTTTGAACACCTGCTTTTTAATACATTTTAAAGCACCATTACTGTGTTCACCTTGTGTAATATCACCTATTATCACTACTGATTTTTAGACATACAGAACATTGGTTTTCAATTGACCACTGTGTCACTATTGTCACCTGGCATTCTTTCATTAAACAATATCACACCAGGGGGCTACACTCTTTGTTCTGTGTTCTTTGCCAGCGCACCCACCTACGTTCACCACAACGGACGATTTTGGATTTTTCTCTACCTGAGGGATACAGGCAGTTTATCCCAGTGGATTGTGCGCAGGACTTTCATATATTAAAAGTTTTGGACTTTTTATTTTTAATTTGGACTTTGATTTGGGACTATAATATTGAACACTCTTTTTATATTAACTTTATTTTCATCATTGTGTTTTTGGGGCACTATACTTGTTTGTCAACTATATGAGTTGTCATATTTTGTTGCCCACCTATATAGTGTATCTTTACCCCTCTCACAGGCTCAGGGCCGGCTCTCCATATGGGCGGAGTGGACCGTTGCCCTGGGCGCAATTAGCAAGGGGGCGCACGCACCGGCGCCCATTTGCTAAACGCCGTTGTGCTCCTCACTTTGACTCATGTGACCCAATCGGTCACATGAGCCAATAGAAAGCCGGGAGCACACTAATCAGCGCTTCCGGCTTTCAGGCAGCCTGCAGGAGAAGAATCAGGCAGGAGCCGCAATCGCACCTTCGGATGGGGTAAGTGAATCCCCCCACTGACCCAC
>WMED01013266.1:0-14490 GCA_019650415.1 Pipa parva | reverse complement strand
GACGCGAATTCACACCTTAACGCGACAATTCGGACTTTGCTGAATTACCCCCTGATTCTCTCATCAAACACTGGTGCAGTATGGCGCTTCTCTGATGTTCTGCCTTATAAATGCGTTCCCATTGCACACTCTTTGCATACAGTGGGAACACTAACCTGTCTCTGCCACGATTGGTCAATTTAGTAAGTATTTGGTAGCACCCCCACACATAAGCGTTCCAGAAAGATGTATGCACTGATATAGAAGGAGAACATAATGTGCACTCCTAATTAGCCCAGAAGTGATTTAAAAAGTATGCAACACTGCATTATAATTACCTTCATCAGAATGCTGTTTGTCAGTATGGTAACTGCCCAAGCTAAACTATTCCTTTAAACAATAGTTGTTTATTGGCACAAAAAATACAGTTCCTGCAGAACCACAATGGATCAGTTTTATGCAGCAGCTAGAATATGTACCTTCGCAATGTAAGGAAAATATATTTTGTAAAAGTTACTGCCTGTGGCTACAGCTACATTGCAGACTTAATTGCACATAAACAATGAGGAGACTAAGCTTTCTGAATGCTTCTAATGTATCTCTTTTCTTTTTAGACATTGATGAATGTGCAGCAGAAGAACCCCCTTGCACAGGAAGGCAATATTGTTTAAATACTGAAGGCTCATTTTTATGTAAAGGTTAGCATTTTATGTGCTTGTTTTTTATTTTTGAAAACCATTATTATTTGAAAATATGCTAATGAAGGGATTGTCATTAAACAACATCGTTATGTTTTGTTTGATTGATTGTCTTTTTTCAGCATGTGATACAAGCTGTGACAGCTGCTCTGGGGAAGGCCCTGACAACTGTAAAAATTGCTCTTCAGGATATGTTTACAACAATGGGAAGTGTACAGGTATGTACCATGACAAGCAAAAAGTTCATTGTCTATTTTTATTTTACTTTTTTAAAATTTCCTAAAGATAGATAGATAGAAAAAATTCATACGGGATACTCACCATACACGCAAGACATTATTGATACTAAAATTGGCCTATATATATATATATATATATATATATATATATATATATATATATATAAAAACTCTAGCAAAGGTAGGGGCACATTAGTCTAGAATCAATTGCATGCCTCCTAAAACTAACTTTTATTTAATTCATAGTAATAAATAAACACAGTCTTACCTAACAAACACTGTAATATACTTTTGTTGAAATGGTTTAAACAACCAGTCTTCCAGTACTGCTAGGAAACCTACGTCATAACTTGAGGTTTACCCTCTCACCAAGCAAGGGATGGAGAAGCAGGTCTTCAGCTTTAGTAGGTTGTGGGGTCCTCCAGAATAACCAAGCTTTCTTTAGTAACTGATTATGGTTTCTGCCAATATAACACCTGATGTAGTGGAGGAGTCCTGGAAATTCTGTGACTGGTATGCATCTCCAATTCATATTATTGTTTTTGACAATATATCCTGCTTCTTTTCAGGATTTTCTCTCTAGGTGGAGACTAGATCAGCAGGTGTAGGTAGAACGTAAGCAACAGCAGGTTTCTTTACTGCTGAAGACTCACAAACAAGCAAAGGAGCAGGGGTCTCCACTATAGACACTAGCAGTGAAATTTATTAAACTTGGAAAGAGATAAAAAAAAAAACTCGATATTGAAAAAATCCCGCGACAACAATGCAAGATCTCCCTCGATAATCTCGTAAAGACCAAGAGCGGACTTTCTGAGTTTAATAAATTTCGCCGCTTGACTGTAGATGCAGGTTGAGCTGTTCCATTGGTGTTAAAAGTGATAATGATTTCAATGGTCCTCACAAATGGAAAAATCCTTATACATTACTTGGGGATGGGAAAAGGCTATTTTATCACTAAAAAAAAATCTGTGTGGTGTCATTAACTTCTTCAAAGGCAGGTTTTGAGGGATATTCTTGACACAGGTCTTGTTGCTTTCTGATATAATTCACCTCTGCTAAAGTTTTAACTCTGGAAAGCAGAAATATTAACTAGCACTTCTGGCTCAAATCCACAGCCTCTACTGCAGTGGTTCTCAAACTTTTTCTATCATTCCCCACCTGAGAAGAAGTGGAATTTCTGCGCCCCATTTGCCCCACTTCCGCACCCACTTGCTAGGATCTAGATGTTCTAAGGCTGTTACCCTTCATGGTCCCGGTTTTCTGCCAGTCTCTGATGTCGGGAACAACAAAAGGAAGTCTCTGATGTCGGGGCTTGATCACTCCTGGGTTGAGTGAGTCCGTGTAGTGCTAGTCAGATGTGAAGGGGATATTATGTGTGCACACTGATTTCTGATGCGTGTATGCTGCCGGGGTATGTTTTGTTATATTGTTTGGCTCTAAGTGATGTTCTGTGATGGTCTGTATAGAGCTCAATCTAAAAGTGCGGCTATCTGTTAAGCTTGCCTCCCGGAAGTCCTCTGCTGTCATTTGGAACTTCCAGGCTTGGAACTTCCTTGCGCCCCACCTGCAATACCTACGCGCCCCACACTTTGAGAAACACTGCTCTACTGTATTAAAAGAAATTTGGGACCATGACAATGTGCCTTTGATTAGGCCTAATAGCTTTTGGAACAATGCAGTATGGTGTAGTAAGGTACAATATAAAAATGGACTCCTGGGCTTTTTATGAAACTAGAGCACACACTTTATTAACTGATGCTACACTTTTAAATATCCATCTCACCTTAAGGCTAAGGCTAGGTTAACACTAGCATATTATAAAAAAAAAAACTCTCTAGCAAAAATACTCTGAGAAAAAATGCCAGAGAAAATTGTATTGTCGATATTCAATTACCGGCTACTGAAAGCACAAAACAAAAAAATATCCTCTAATAATGTGTCCTACTTTCACTTGGATTTAGCTGAATCCATTCCTGATTTGAAAAGGATTTTCTTTATAGGCAATTTTTCATAGAAATTTTTTCCCTGCCTTTTTTGCTGTTAGAAAATGTCACGTGTTTGAAAACGCAGCGCATTTTTACTCTGTGTGTGATCACAATTGTTAAATTCCTATTGAAGCTAATTTAGTTACATAAAATACGCTGCGTTCCGTGCGTCCAAAGAAATAGGTAGCATTTTAGTATAATACGTTACAAACGATACTGTAGTGTGAACACTTTTCTTCCATTCGCACTGTTCTCTATGGATTTTCTCTGGCGTATTTTCGCCAGAGAATTTTTTTTTTTTTTTTTTAAATACACTGCGCACAATACGCTAGTGTGAACTTAGCCTAAAACTGAACAATTAAGATAATGTTGGTAATTTGAAGAGATTCTGGGGACATTTGCGAAGTGATGGCAGGAGAACTGGTGGCTGGTTATTTTGCCAATATTTATGATTATTATGTATTAATGTAGATTAGTACCAGGGATCAGTTTATTTGAAAACTATTTTTGCTCTGTCCATGTTTCATTTGAATAAACACGGGTTTGACTAGCAATTTCTACATTACCAATAAAGACATTTTGTTGCAAATGTATAATCAGGGATGGTTATCTTTCCTTTTTACATTCTAGATGTTAATGAATGCAGCGAATCTGAAAAAGTATGTTTAAGACAAAATGAGGATTGTTTGAACACTCCAGGCAGCTACAAATGTATATGTTCAGACGGTTATGAAGATAAGGATGGGAATTGTGTAGAGATTATCAAAACAGGTAGGTTCAAAGCTATTTGACTGCTTGAGCTCTACACCTTATCTTTATTTGTTTCTATATTTCTGTAACAAGCAGTATGAACTGAAAATGTATTTGTCTGACCTGTAAATGAAGGCTATGTCCAGTTTATTAGTTTGTGTCTACAAGCTTCCAATGGATCAAACTCTGCATGTACAAAAATTATTTTTTAGGGTGTTACTGGTCTAAATCTGATGCAAATGCATTTCAGACCGAGAAGAGTTTTGCATATATGCTGGAAAACAGTTTTCCCTATACCCCCCCGGCCTGTCGAACCTTTGCTTTATCGGGGAACCCGCAAACCAGTCCCCAGTCCAGCAAAGGTTGGGGATCACTGGCCTACAACATACATTTCTTTCTTTTAGTCATTCCTGTTTTTATGTTAACTCAGAACTACGCACAGTACCCTCAAAGTTATAAATTAAATCAGGTTCAATATGCAGCGTAATAAAAGGAATAAAATGTGCTGTTTTATATTGGGGAACAAATGGGGAGTCAGTAATCTACATCCGTAAAGTCTAAACAAATCTGCATGCAGCATCCACGTTTTCCTATTAGGACATAATAATATAACTACTTAAACTGATATATAGTTATATTAAGAGTACATGGCTGCTTGAGGGTGCAAGCCAATTAACGTTTATATTTTTTATCACTTTATAGGAGAAGCAGAAGTGACTGAAAATATATCGGAAACAAATGACATAAAAAAATCAGAAGTTGCTCATGAAGACCTTTGATATAAGCCAGTATATTAATTTAAATACTAAATTATTTCAACCTTAACAGCTCTCTGGAAGAAAGCAAGTGCGGCCATGATTTTCTTGTTTGTTTGTTTTTGTTAATGGACAAATAGTCTGACACCTGTGTGATAAAAACCTTTGGTACTGGATTTCAGCTGGATTAGTTACCCTTAAAAACTGCATACAGTTCGTTAAACAACAGCAAATTGATATTATATTTTCATACTATACTTTCTAATAAACTTTGTTCATTCTGTGAATATGTATAGCTATGGTTATTAATCAAAAAACTTTTTTTTTTATATATATATATATATATATATATATATATATATATATATATATATATATGTATATGATTTTCCTCAGAATGTTTACACAATTTAATTTAAAACATTACAATACTTTGTTTTTTTTTGTATGTATGTAGTTTTGTAATTTTACAAAGATGGTAGGTAGTACATTACATCTTCTTCAAATTCCAAATTTGCACACTTTAAATATATCAGTTATACATAAAAGATATTCTTAATTATCTTTAAAGGAGACCTAAAGTGAAAAAATAAAAACAGTTAAAATACTTACCTTATACAGAGCCGGTTGATTATAGTCACAGCATGATCTGTGCTATAATTAGCCAGCTACTGATACTTTCCCCGACACCCTCCTGCACAGCGCGTTGGCTGACACAAAAGCCAGCGCGCAGCTCCTCCTTCCCCAGCCTCATACGTCATCATGCTCATTGCGGGGAGCGTTCTCCTTGGCAATGAATGTGAAACGCCCATGATGTAACAGGGTGAGAGGAACTGCAGCATCGGGAGCCGGCTAATTACAGCACAGCGTGCGTGCGTGCGTGCGTGCGTGCGTGTGTGTGTATAGTAAGTATTTTAACTGTCTTTTTTATTCTATTCTTTCACTTTAGTTCTCCTTTAAGCACCCAGTCATCCAACAGTACATATTCCTAAACTTTATTTTGATAAAATTCTACAGATCTAGTCTAGGATAGGTGCAGACCACAACCAGCAACAAACAATAAAGAAGACATGTATTATGTGATTTGCAACAGTAATAATACATTTGGTATGAAAATGTTTTTAGAAAACACTTTTTAAGGCCTTAAAGGAGAACTAAAGCCTAAAAATTATTTCAGTTAGAAATGTTCAACCTTATGCAAAGACACTGCAGAACACACCCAAACCAAAATGTACAGTAGCCCTTATGAGACAAAGGATAAATACCTGTGAAGTTGTCAGCTGGGCGGCTCCATGTTTTGGCTGTACTGTAGACACTACACATGCTCGGTGTGCTTTGCCTCCTGTAGGTGTTCCCTGGTTAGGTACTAACACAAAATAACCTGACTAAACTCATGATACAGCTATCAATGAAATATGAAGTAAAAAAAAAATTAAGAATAAAGAAATATTGAATTTTTTCAAAGCAAACACAAGAAACTATTCCTGCATTTAAGGGTTGCCTCCCATTTATTTAAAAGCAAACACTTTTAATATCCTCAGTACAACTGGGCAGATTAATAAAATACTTTGATGCATATTACACACTGCACTAGATTCTCTGCAGTCCTGCAATGCACAGCTGAACTAATTTATTATCAGCTAACTTGAATAAAAGGGATATACCCTGTTTCCCCGAAAGTAAGACATCCCCCTGAAAATAAGGCATGGGGGATGTTTTACTGTGGCATTTGAAATAAGACACCCCCCTGGCCGGGCCTAGGGGCAGGCAGGGTAAGCGACTGCCTAGGGCGCTACAGGAGGGGGGGCGCTGACAGAGCCAGGCCATGGAGGAAGAAGGTAGGACAGATAAAAGGAGGGGGGTCAGCACAAAGATACTGCCCTCCTCCTTCCTACCCTCTGCAGCACATTGTATGAAGGGGGCAGCACAGTGTGGGAAGGGTGCGCTGGAGGCAGCACAGTGTGAGAAGGGTGCAGTGGGGGAAGCACCATGTGGGAAGGGTGTGATTTTTTTTTTCTTTAGGGAAATATAAGACAACCCCTGAAAATAAGACATAGTGTAACTTTCGGAGCAAAAATTAATATAAGACACTGTCTTACTTTCAGGGAAAAAGGGTAGTTACATAAACATTCCTTTTAGTTACATGGTATTCAGTTCAGTTGCATAACAACAGTACTTTAATTTGGGAGAGACTTATGAAATACATCTTATCCCAATCTGCACAGCTTCTAGTACAATTTTGCACTCTTTTCTGTAGAATACTGGCTTTACACATATTAGAGAAGATAAGAAGGAATCCTAAACTGCAGATCTAGTTCACCTAATAGATCTAAATAACTTTAATTTCACCACTTAGAAAATTCCTAAGAAACAAGCTAACCATATCATTCCTTTAACCAGGTACGGCTCAGTATTGAATTAGAGCCATGTTGCTGTGTTTTCATTGTCCTGCAGGATGCATTTGAAAATTATATCTGGTTAAAGTAATGTAATGATATGCACATTAAAATAAGGCTTATTCATGAAAGTGTGAAGTCCCAGGTGTAGCAAATTCATATGTGGCTATGCTTGTTGAATTTGGAGCAATACACCTTGCTGAATTTACTACTTTAACACAACTCAACATTTTGTAAATAGGGAAAAGTCACATGCATACGCAAAGTAATGTAAAAAGGTGAGCAAGTGTGTGACCGTTGTAGTAAAATGTTAAATTAGATGTGAATTCTCCACATCATACAGCTGAATATGCAAAGCTGATTACTGCACAAAACCATGCTTTATGAAGATAAATCAATCACTAATTATCCATACAGCCTGTATGTTTTGTAGGTTTTTCACTAGTAAAAGGATGATCTGGTAAAACCATGCCTTTAAAATTAATATGTATAAAATACACATAATGCAGGGCTGATAGGGCATTAACTCATTGTATAGCTGGACTGAAAACCTCTGCAGTCTATAGTGTAGTCTCAGATCACATTAGTAACAAGCTCTGCAGTGTGGGGTGTGTTTAATTTTTGATAAATATGAAACTGTGGGGGTTATTCACTAAGGTGTAAATTTAACTGTCGAATTCTCAAATAGTGGATTCCCGTAGCAAATCCGCAACAATTTTTTAAAGTTAACATTGGGACAATTTTCCCATAATAAATAAATATTTTTCATTATAAAGACACGACTACGACAGTAGCAGCCTATTGCAACTGTCTTTATCTGGCGAATTCGCCCCTGTATGCAACAATTCGCACTTTAGTGAATAACCCCCACTGTGGCTTTGTTACACACAATCCAAAATCCACAGTGCAGTGAACTGGGCTAAAAGTTAAATTTATTTAATAGTTTAACACTAATTTTAGGTCAAACTATTTGAAACTTTTTTTTTTTTTTAACTGCTTCAGAGATTTTGACTCCAACCTCTTATGTTAAGCACATTCTAGCACTTACAGTGTAGTATCCTTGTGATATTATACCTGTATTGTATAATGCACTTTTCCCATGTCTGTCTTATATTTGTATTGCTGAATTATACAGCGCTCCATAAATTTGTGATGCTTTATAAATAAAATTATACATACATGTGTTGGCTGCCAGTCAAAGAAGGAGGATTATATAGAGAATAAAAATGGCTACCTCCAGTGGTAACTTTACAGGCATCAGTATTCAATGCTGTTGGCCTGGTGTACTTATGAGCTGTTGTAATAAGCCCTATACATAAGGCACATCATTTTTAGCCTAAATTTTTCCGAGGCTTTAGTTGCCCTTTAACTATTGTAAATGGAAACAACTTTTCAACTTGCCCATTTTTATATCCATCCAAAAGGAAATTAATTCACTATTATGTAAATGGAATACTGCCTTCATATAATTACCCTTTTTATGACACTATTTAAACATTTACGCAAGCTTAAATGAATACCTTGTTTTTTCACTTACATATTAGATTCAGTTTTTGTACAAACATGGTTCCCTCCCTAATATATAACTGTATTTTACTAAACATTGCATAGTTTTTTTTTTAGATAGAAATACAACAAGGAAATCTCCATTGTTTTGTTTTTCACAAGCTTAAAGGAGAAATAAAGCAAAAAAACAAAATAACATATTATAAAACTTACCTGGCACTAGATGAGAAGTCCTCACTTTGATCAGCAATCAAGAAGGACCGCAGTTTCATAGCTATTGCTATAGCTGAGAAGTTGCGCTCCGGCTCCGGCATCAACATCATCATGGCAAGCACTGTGATGATTTCTCCGCTAAATTCACCCAATGCTGAGCGTCAAAATCATCACAGCGCATGCATGAAGTAGGTGCGATGACATTGACGCTGTTCTGCACTGCCGATTTAGCCTAAGTCCAAAATATTTTCTCATTGTAGAGAGATATAGATATCGATCTGTAATGGAAGAAACCCTCATAGAAAAGCATTGCAAAGTTTCCCCATGTTAACAGGTCGATATTTATCCATAACAATTTATTTAGTTGGAGGAACATTTTTATCCATTCTTTATAAATCAGTGGAATTAAAAAGTACAGGAAAACAAAAGGGGGTGAAATCAATCGATATAGTTGAATTAGTCTTTGTAAATATGCCCCTATAGAGTTTTTGTTAACTTTAGATATAACCTTTAATTTCTCCCCTCCTATTTAAATCCATCCAGGTGTACTGTCAATAAATCACTGAGATGTCTGAGCTTTTTTAGTTTTTTTGTGAGTTTCTATCTATAGTCCCTGACCTTAAACTGAGACAGTAATGCTCTATTATTTTCAAGAAAGAAATAATTATAACATTTCTAAATATAATGGAAAATCTGTAGGTAGATGTTACAAGTGAGCTGTAGTGGTAAATCATACTTATCTGATCGATCTAGCAGCCATGCATGAAGACCTGATTGATCTGAGCATGTGCAGTTAGTTACTGTCGCCGAAACTCGGGAGGGGGGAGGGTCTATGTTAGGGACCAATGTGTCTTACATAGACCAGGAAGTGAGCAGATCGGCGATGTATTTATCTGATGATCCTGGGCTGAGGATCGTCAGGTGAATACTTTATGTACTGCTGCTTGATTGATCAGATAAGTATGGTTTGCCACTATATTTCCCCTTTAAACATTCTAAGTTGGAACCTTTCTCTAGAAAGAGTGGGCAAAACAAATCCTAGACCAAGGCTAGACCATAAGATGGCTAATAATGCTCTGGCTGTGATTTGTGTCAGTCTGCTATTAGGTGAACAATTTGTCAATTACAATTTGCAGGAATATGCCATGAAGATTTCCTGGGAAGGAGGATTTTAGTTCTGTTAAAAAAAACCCAAAAAATTATTTAGTTCATCCAGGTATTCCCTAACATATGTATTGCACTTTTTCTGTTATCATATATCTTAACATTGTACAAAGGCTATGTTGCCCAAAGTACAATGCAGAGATCCTAGAGTTATCAATATCATCCCCCCTTGAGCTTCTTTTCACTGTAGCTCACTGTTTACGTCGCCTTCAGTTTTTCTGGATATATCCATCATAGTCATTCTTCTCTTACCAAAAGCAACTGAAAAGAACAATTGCAGGAGTTCTTGGATGAAGAGCATACTTATTATTGATGTCAAGACGACTCAGGGTTATGTAGACTGAAGCAATTAAATTCATCATTCAATGAGAAGCTAAAATCAGATCTGGTAAATATTGAGAAAAAATGTATATCTAAATGTAAATCCAATATCTCTCTTTAGGGTGAATCTCTACTATGCGTTTTGTAGCATGCGGAAAACAAAAATAACACCAGCAAACAGCCAGTGAGAGCCCCAGTATGAAGCACTGCTACCAGCACTTCCACATCTGCCAAGTAGGAGACAATGTTTGCAAACCTATTTTCTCATAGTAAAATGCCTACTAAACCAACTGTCAGTGGTCACTGATGGTGCTTCATGTAAGTGAATGGCAGTTCCATTGCGTGTTTTGTTGCAATGGAGCTTTGTCCTTTAGAAAACCTATAATATAATTTGTATAAAGAATGTATTTTTGTTGTTTTGTAGTTCACATGCAATAATATGATTGATCAGCAGAGGACAGCATATGATTGTGGATTGCAATTTACGCATGGCTCAATTGTAGGTATTGTGTTTTAAACTCAAATGGAAAATTTAATATGGTCATTTTGTCCATTTTCGACAGATTTTTTTTTCATTTTATCAAGCCCTTTTATACTTTTTTACTACTACAAAAAAAAAAAATTGCCCGAAATGACCCTTTGTTAATTTTCACCCTAAACCTGGTCTATTCTAGAATAATGAGAGAACTAAAGTTTGCCTAAGGTCTGGTAATCCACAACAACCAATCAGATGCTTATGGCTACAGAAATGCAAGTAGAGTAATGAAAGAAAGATCATACAGTTTCCATCTCCAGTAAAAGGTATATGCACATGGGCAGCTGTACCTCTGTCTAAGGGTAAGACCTCTCTAATTTTCCCCCAAAACTATACATATATAATTATATATATAATATACTCATATACATGAGGAATAGGGGATACAAAGTGCTTGATTAAGCTGTTTTTTATTAAGACTACTTTATATTACCAATTATTATGTAGCTATTTATGTTTATTATATGTGTTTATAGACCAGTGTCCCAGCACATTGTACAGCTCTTATTACCCTTATTATTATTAGTCTGTAGGCTGTCTGGTCACCTTATCTGAAGGCTCTACCCCTGTTCTTAATTAGGAGCTGTACATGTTCATTCATCCAAAGCTTCTGGTTGGGGAAGATGCAGTTGTTTTTTTGGGAAGTCACTTCCTTTATACTTGTAGCAATGTGTTTGAGAACCAAATCAATATATTTATTGATATCGGTGTGAGAATCGGTAGTGACTAGGGAAGCAAATGCCTTTTAATTTATATGTTGGAACCTTTGCTGCAGAGCAATGGCCACGTCTTTCCTCCATATCTTCACTTGCCCAGATGAAGGTTTGGCCTTGATAACTGGTGTGTACTTGGGAAAGAGGAACAGAAAGAGGTGGTCAGATTGTCCTAGATGAGAAAGGGGAATAGCTTTATAGGCATCAGTGACATTGGTGTAGACAAGATCGAGGATTTTTTCACCTCTAGTTGGACAGAGAACATTTTGGTGCATCTTGGGGAGCACAGATTTTAGTAGACTGACGCTGTTAAAGTCACCAGCGATAATGAAAACTCCATCTGGATGCGACTTTTGTACTGAGTTGACGGCAGAATGGAGGTCCATTGCAGAGTTAGTATTAGTATCAGGGGGAACATAAACAACACTGATTACCACACAGGAAAACTCACGGGGGAGGTAAACGGTCTACACTTGATAGTGATGAATTCCAGGTCGGCTGAGCAGTGGGTCTTTATGGTGTTTGCGTCACTGCACCAGATTTTGTTAATATAGGTGCATACACCACCACCTCGTTTTTTCCCGTTGTGTTTGATTCTCTGTCAGCTCTTAGAAGAATGTAGCCATCTAATTCAACAGCACAGTCAGGTATGGAATCATTCAGCCAGGTTTTTGTGAAAAGGATGAGGCTTTAATCCAGATTTTTAATTTGTCCATTTTGTTGGGGAGAGATCTTACATTTGTGAAGAGGATGCAAGGAAGTGGAGGTCTGAAGGGGTTAAGTTGCAGTTTTGTTTTCCACCCACCTCTTTTACCTCTCCTTTTTTTATAGTGTATTCTGCAATCTTGCCACCAGATGTTGCTGCAGTCACCCACAACACTTGTTCCATTATTATTTTAATGTAACAGCTGCAACAATTTTCTATAGTAAAGTCGCGACTGCGACAATATTCTCATTATAAAGACGCGATTGCAACAGTAACAGTCTATAGTGGCTGTCTTTAGCTGGTGAATCCACACTTATACGCAACATTACGGACTTCTGAATTCAGGCCGCAGGCCAGATAGCACTGCATCGCAAGTCGGATATGGCCCACAGGCCATAGGTTGGGCATCACTGCATTATTCCAAAAGATGTTGGATTTCCTATAGAGCCCTTTAGGGAGATAGGGCCTAACAGGCCTGTTATTTGATAGCCCATAGACACAGGATCAGGGGCCTCTGACTTCTGCAGGCATCCAGGTTAGGCTTGCAGGGTTATCCATGACAGCATTGCTGAAGATTGATAATAGTGTTGATCGGTCATATTTGATGATGGTGCTCACCTCAGTGGGGGGGATGCCTTGGCAGATTCTGTAGCGACTACAACTCATCTGATCATGCTTTCATCTCTATCGGTGCTTGTGGAGACCCCTGTGGCAGATCATATTGCGACTGTGACCAAATTTGCGACCGTAACCTAAAGGTAAGCGCACATGTCTGCGGCCATTGTTCCAGTAGGCCTTGACGCCGTCTAGGCTCGCAACTGTGACACAAAAATAGGAGTTTACTTTTGTGGACGGTGGGCTTCCTGTTGTACTCGCACCGCCGCAATCTTGAAAAAAAAATCTGAGCAGAAACCCATTTAATATGTGAGTAAACATAAAAGGTGAAAGAAACATGAAGAACAATTGAGAATAATAAAAAACCAAAACACATAAAAGTGTCCTGACTTTATTACATGACTTACAGATGATAGCAGATGTTTAACTCTTAAAGATAAATGTGCTAAGAAACTTGACTTCTGTCTGTTTGCTGTTATGGGATGAGAGCAGTATTAGGGCTATATTTTATGGTTATAAAGTTATATGCTGCTTCAAGTTGATTTTTTATTATAAGAAACAATAGATAAAGTGAGGCATTGTAATTAATAGCCAATATTTAATTACAGTGATTTAGCTTTGGCATGAGAATATAAGCTTGTCATTCTTAACACTGTATTACAAAATCATGGTCATTTGTTTGACACCAGATGAATCATTTTACTCACAAACATTTATGTCCAATGTTTAGAATCTGTGAAATATATTCCAGCTTTAACAGTCAGTTATCTGCCAGATAATGGCATGAAGGGAAAAAAAGGACTTCCATCTGAGTTAAAACTTCATATGTATTTTTATTTGTCTTTTAACATCTTGGTTATTAATGGAGGATAAACATTGTGGTCGATGATTTTTATCTAGTTCATGCAAGGCTCATATTACAGAACAGAAATGATCAGAGCTGAAGCAATGTGCAGTGGGTACACTCACATCCAGAATCCTTCTGCCAATTAGACACTGGATACAAGTATAAGGTTCTAGCCCTGTGGATCTTCTCTAGAGTTGAAGTGCTGTACTCCATTAAAGGTACGTTCTCTCTACTTAATATGGACTACTCCAGAAATGTTCATGGCTACACTCTCTATATGGAGCAGCCCTTTCCTCTTACATTGACATAGCAATTGAGGTTCTGGGTTTGCAAAATTGAGGTTATGAATTTGAGGCAACTGATGGCACTGGCATATTTACCATTCTGCACTTGGGTATCTCTTCTTGGTTTGCAGTAAATTAAAACAACATTTTTTTGAGGAGCAAGTTTGCTCCTCAACACTACCTTGAATTACTCTCATCACTCTTATTCATTAGATACTTTTTCTGGCAGACTTGTCTAGGACTTTTACACATTGAAGTCTTTCTTCCCAGTCTTCAAGAATTTATAAAAAGAAAAACAGTGAACACTCTTGTCTTTAAACTGCCCCACTTCACCATGAGCCAAATTGCTGGCCAACAGGCAGCAATAAATTGTCGACTGACTTAGTTTCAAATAGACAAGTTTGTTTCTCAGTATCCTGTTAAACACTGTATATCTGTGCACTGGTTAATTTGGTACACTTGCTATTTATTAATCAACTTTTAACATGAAAATCAGCCAGATTTTTAGGATTTTAAATATTTTGAGACCCTGACACTCTTACTTAATAACCCCAAATTCCATATGCTTCATATATATATACACTCTGTATATAAAGATAGAGTGGTTGTGTTAGTCTACAGATGCAGAAAATGATTATTACAATACTTGGTGATACCTTTTCTATTGGACTAACAGTCAGTTTACATAGACAAGCTTTTGAGAGATATTCTCTCTTCCTCAGGTCAAAGCAAAAGCAATACTGGTCCAAGCATTGCATTATATATATATATATATATATATACA
>WMED01013265.1:0-14490 GCA_019650415.1 Pipa parva | reverse complement strand
TGATCGGTTGAACTCTTCTACTTCTTTGAGAGCAAGTGAAAAATTTTGCTTTAATACAGTCAGTCTGTTTGCTGAGGGAGTGGAATCTTTTTCCCTGCGGGAAAAACGCTTTGCCTGCTTCATGTCATCCAAATACTTTTCAAAGTTAAACTCTTCATCTGATGAGACTGAAGATATGGTGGCAGTAGCACCGGCAAAACCAAATTCCTCTTCTTCTTGGCAGTCCTGTAGCCCACTCATCCTAATTGCTACCTCAGTCAGAGCTTCTTTTCCTTTAGTAATCTGTTGATCTTCCAGCAATATACAGTACAATGACTTTTTGTAGTGAGCAAACTTCTTTAATCCTGTTTTCTCTAGCAGATCTGTGATGAGTGCAGCCATTCCTTCCAGTGCCTTTTCCTCTGATCTGTAGCAAGGAGCTTCACTACTGAGCATGTACATAAAGTGCAGAACACATTCATTTCAATTAAGAGCCTAGATCCTTATATAAGGAATAGAACAGACCTTTACAGGACATTTCATTATTTTCCCAAATTCTTATGAAAATATATTCAGCATATACTGCAATGAACTAACTCTACCAATTTATTATATATTTTGTAAGTCAGAGTCGGTCCATTTTACAACGACTCCGACTCCACCAAAATAGGCCCCGACTCCGACTCTAACTCCACAGCCCTGGAATGTTCGAATTACATCTGCATGCAAAGTGAGGCAAAGTCTTCTGAAAATCTACAACTGTCACAAGAATCCAAGTTGGATGCAGATTCTCCATATCCTAAAATTTGTGGAATACTTGAAAATGGTGAAGTGGCAAATGGACACAAATTCGGCCCTGTAAGAGACTGTTTGGACTTTCAATAATTGGCCTCTAAGACTGCAAAGAATAATGATTTGAAAATGTTATTGCACTATTTTAGAATACGGTGCCATCCGTTGTGCTTAGTGCTAGACCAATACATATATACACCTCACTAAGCTCTTGTGGATTGATCTTTACAATAAAGTCAGGATAAAATATAAATTACTAAAATGTCATGTGTTAAAATTTCTGCCAAACCTCTGCAAAGCTGTAACTGCAGCAAATGGTGGATTCTCTATTGAATGTGAATATGCTGAATAAATGAAGTATTTTGAATTTAATTTTTACTATGGAAGTAAAGCTCAATATTCATAGAAGGAGCCTACAGAACCTTCAGGATTTGAGTATTTATGTGGAAGAATGGGCCAAAAATCCCACCTGAGCATTGCATGTAACTAGTTTCTCCATACAGGAGGCATCTTGAAGCTGTCCTCATTGACAAAGGCTTTTGTACAAAGTATTAAATAACTTTCAGTAAGCATGCTTAATACTTGTGTCATTTTTCATTATTACATATAAATTAAATTATACTTTATAAATGTAAAATATATGTATAGTATTGTCCATAACTTTACTTACACTTTAAATTATGAATATCTATGGTTTGATTTCTTTGCCTGTGTGAATTGGATGAGTTGTTACCAACATTTAGTGGGGGAATTCACCATTTAGCAAAGTGAGCTCCGAAGCCTACAGCTCACTTCGCAAATGGTATTTATGCGCATGCTGATGCCCTGCGCACGGACATCACATGCGCATTAAAGGGATTCCCATCTCGGTGAGACCAAAAGAGTTGCCTCATCGAGACTGGAATCCCTTTAATGCGCTTGCTGATGTCCGCATGCAGGGCATCAGCATGCGCATAATACCATTTGTGAAGTGAGCCGAAGGCTACAGAGCTCACTTCGCTGAATGGTGAATTCGCCCCTTGGTAAGAATTTCATGTCAATAACACCTTTAGAGCTATATTTCTATTACCTTTAAAAAATATATCTTGATCATGTTCAATACTTATTTCACCTGCTGTTTGGTAATGTTTGTGAATTGCAGGAATCTAAACATATTAGAACAAGCTCCACATTTGTGTCAGTGTTTATTAAAGAAAACATGTCCAGAGACGTTAATTTCCATACATTCTGGGAAAGATGTTCCCACCTAAAAGTCTGTCCACAGCTGACGGCAGATAAACCGCATTCCTAGGAGCAAGGGCAGGGACCTTAGTACTACAGGGCCACAAACTGAACATCATTAGTTCTGAAACATAACATAAAATGTACCACAACAGGTGTATCTCTCACTGCATTCTCTGGAACCACCATTTCATATTTGTCTTTCTCCCATACTGGAGGATGATATTGTGCATCTGTCACCCCAACAGCTACTTCCACTCTTGTGCTTCTGTTCCCTCCATCTGTTGCAATGACTTCTTGTGTTATTAATGGCCTCTGAAAAACAACAGAAATGCAGCATTAATATAATTAAGTGCCTGCAAACTCCCTGGAGCTGGATGTACCAGAAACATCATTTTGTTTGGGTTTAGTGAGTGATTTTCTCATTGTCTAGAAAACTAGGCCAGAAAGAATACAAATGAATGAGCTCCAATTTTCTATTTTTATTTTATCATTATTTTATCCACAGAGTGAAGAAATTCCTGTACCATTGTACAAGGGATCATACATTCAAAATTCACATCTCTATAGTATAGTCTTCCATTCCCATATAGTTTATTCTAGAACAAATATATCCAAACTCCCAGAATTCACTAAATGCCTAAGGTTGTCTGTGGCTAAAATAAGAAAAACTAATTCACCACTTCAGTCTGGCGAATGTGACACAACACGCCTTGTCAAATTTGCTACTGAGACAGACTCCGATGCTTGATGAATGCGCACGTAAATTGGTGCAAAGTGCTCCATAAATTCACAAATGTCATAAGTTGTTGAACTAGTCTGAAATTTGAAATACATTTGCCATAATTTGAATACCGTAATATGGAAAGAGGAGAATAAATGTAAATTCACACATTTAAATGACTATTCGACCTTTTATGAATAAGCCCCTAAATATTCAGATCAGGACTGTTGTCACATCATTTGAAATGAAATTTTTCTTTTCTTTCCGGAAATAATTATTTATTTTAGTGCTCATGTAAATTCTCCAAGAACGATACACAATTTGATACAGCAGGGATGAAAAAAATGAAATGGTAGAACCATCTGTTCACGGAAGTTCTGACCAAACACGGATTAGAAGCCTGCAATGCATTAATGGATATCAGATGCCAAAATCACTATAATTTTATGTTACTTTTTTTAAAGTTCTTATAATGGTAAGAAAACTGAATGAATACAAAATACAAAACTAAAAAAAGCAGGAAGAATTTTCTGGACCAGACATTATAACAGTGGGTAGAATTTTATCTCTCGTTTTTATGAGATGTTCATGGGAAAGGGGAATGTAAAATGAAAGAGTGGTTTTCAAGGCAATTCTGGAATGCTTTATTGACTTCCATTAAAGTTTAATTTGATTGTGCATAACGAAATGTATTTATATTATTCATTTCAAATTAAAACAGCAGTCCTTAGGTGCACATAAAACTATAATGGAACACATAGGGCTAACATCTGCCTGA
This sequence comes from Pipa parva, assembly GCA_019650415.1. Taxonomy (NCBI): domain Eukaryota; kingdom Metazoa; phylum Chordata; class Amphibia; order Anura; family Pipidae; genus Pipa; species Pipa parva. Next base: position 10,996 of record WMED01013265.1, on the reverse strand, counting down.
GATACAAGGCTGTGTATCTTTTGGCAGTAATCCACCCTACGGGGCTTACAGCTGCTTGAGAGCCATTGTCCAGATGTCCCTGTTTGGCTGTAGAGAGCCAGATATCAGAAAGACTAAACATGACAGCTTGACAGTATCTTCAAACAGTCCAAAAACCTTTATTGCTTGTCTGTTTAGGAGGCTGGAGTTTGTAGACTTGAAGAAAAAATATCCCCAAAGCATATGAACTTTCACTTGTCTAGATTGACAAGAAAGATAGATTGATAAGATAGATAGATTGATAAGATAGATAGATTGATACAGATAGATAGATAGATAGATAGATAGATAGATACAGATAGATAGATAGATAGATAGATAGATAGATAGATAGATAGATAGATAGATAGATACAGATAGATAGATAGATAGATAGATAGATAGATAGATAGATAGACTAATTAAATGGGAACTATAGTCAAATTACATCTTTACAGTACAGAAGTACTATACCTTAGTGAGAAGCATTTCTCCCCAGTAGATGTTTCATGTGACAGAATGATTGAATAGGCAGCACTGATAAACTCCAGCACCACCCTCCCCCGGACATTTTTGCCCTACTTACTACTTGCACATATGCACAAGTCAGCTTTCCCTCTGTAATCTCCTGCATTCCATGCCTAATTTATGTGGCCAAAAGGTCAGCACACTGCTTAACCAATAGCAGTCAGACAGCTTTTTCTTCTCATGTTCAGCAGTTATATCACACACACATTTACTGGTGCGTGAGTTTTCCAGGGCTCTGTAATAGATGCTTCAGAGGAAACATCTAGTTGGGAGAACCACTTCTCACTAAGGTATAGCACTGAATATGTAAAGGTGTAAACTGACTATAGTTCTCCTTTAAGTTCACATCACAAGATAAATATAAAATAAATTAAAAAAAATATGGGGGATATTTATAAAAGCTGAAAAGTTTAACACTAGGGTTACACTAGAGAAATAGACGTAATATATTGATATTTATAAAACTGTTAACTCAAATTTAATTCCTGTTTGCTTGCTATAGGCTGGGGATAACCCATTATTCCCTATGGAGCTGGTCCTGTGCCACAGTTGCAATTATTTTCCTGTTGAAAGAGAACGGCGATATCGATATTGGATTAGAAATGGAAGGAAAAACCCCACTGAGACGCAAAGTGTGCTGGTTTCAAGAGATAAAAATGGATCTATATTGATCTTTCACATTACTGACAGTTTCTTTTTGACCGTATATAAATTAGCAGAGCTGAAAAGTCCTGCGAAATTAAAAATATCATTGAAACGCGTTGATACGGGGAAAATATATCAAAAAGGTTGAAATGGGATTTATGAATATATGTGTCATACCCAATGTAGATCTGGTTACTTATGATCACAATAAAAAAAAAAATGCTAAAATTTACACTAATCTTAAAAAACATAACTTCTATCCAAAAGTCTCAATTTTAAATGCAGTGGCCTCTTTAGATAAAATGTTTGCAGCTGCATGGGAGAGAACTGTTTTTAGAGTTAACAAGTCAAAAGAACAGAGGGGATTCATACTGAAACTGTGTGCAGCAAGTATCAATCAGTGCAGGTTAAATTCAATCAATTTGCATTCAATGAAGCACTGCTAACTATAGTTTTTTTTGTGTATCCTCCAATCATCAGATGATCTTCTGGTTCTATTTTAGAAAAGTCTGTGCAGAACAGTGTTAATTAACAAGTTTCTTTTACATGTTTCCACTTAAATTAAATTGGCTCAAAATCAGTCACTATGAAAATGGATACTTAACACTTACCCAAACCCCCGTATTCATTAAAGTTTAGAGTAACAAAGCCATTATGTGTACAACGGACAACAGAGATCAGCTGCTGTATTTTAACAGTTGGGAAATAATTTGAATGATTGTCAAAAATGGCTTTGATTGCATACTCTTGTAAGCTTGTTAAGACAGAGCTTGCCTAATTTTTTGTGATTCATTCATTTTGTATTATTATGCTAAGCTAATCTATAGCAGGCACATTCTCCTTTTAAAAATTCCAAGTTGCTATGGAAATAGAAAATAATCTAAAAGAAAGCACCTCCAAATTCCAAGGACACCCAAAAAAATAAACTTGATTTTTCATGGCAGTCTAATAGAAGGTTTGATAAGCGTTCCCCATATGAGCTGGGTACGTCTCCTGTAGCAACACATATCTCCCCTTATGAAGAATATGATGCCCAGCAGCAAGGGCATCAAGGGCACCAAGAGCGAGGGAAGCACATAGACTGCCTGTGGGAGGTGCTGCTAAATGTTCCATAAGAGAATGCCTGTGTCCTAGAAGGTACTACAGAGAGTTGTCCCTTACAATAGGCTAGCTAAGAAGCTTCCATTATAGGATGCAATAGGCAGATGTCAAGTAATATGAATGTAGAAGACCTGCAGAGATATAGTTCAGAAGACACAGAGGAAGAGTTCATGAAAGGCTGAAGGCAGAAATCCTGTGGAATAAACTACAATCCAGTTATGGAACTTTTTTTGCAGATATTTGTTTTGTCCTCCAGTTGCTTGTCTTTTACTGTTGTAAGTATTTCTGCTTTTATTTTTCAATATTTTATTAAAAAAATATATATATATTTTATTAAAAAAAATAAGAGTGCCTTTATTTAAGAATCAGGTATGTCTGTATACATTTTTGAGTCTTCTCCAACTCCTAAATAGGGTGAAATTTAATAAAATTGAAAATACTGATATTGCGATATCAATAATTTCTACCTGATATCGAATATTAATTTATATGAAAATAAAACTCATTTGCCACTATATCGATTTCTACTTTTTAACCATTTTGCCATTCTTATAAATATCCCTCTATGTCTTTCCCACATGCAGTCTAGCTGCCTCCCCAGATAACTTTTAACTAGTCTTCTCCAGGAGCCACCTGTAGTCCCTCAACTGGATTTTACCATCAATATGATGTGAGCATTCAGGGGAGTTTAAACGGGCCAATACCCAGAAGTTTCTCGCGGTAAGTATCGATTGCAACAAATCTTGCGATCCTTACAGCGAGAAACTTACGGGTATTTACCCGATTAAACTCACAAAAGCGAAAACAGGCTTTTCAGAGTATAATAAATTTCGCCCATGAAATCAAAAACTGCATACAAAATCAAGGTTTCTACACAAGGAGATAATAACCAGTTGAAAATAATGATGCAAATATTAATAACAATAAATTAGAAAAATGTTTATTTTGGGACAAATGATAAAGAAAAAACAACTTTTGGTAAAGACGTTTTTCTCACCCAGAGAATTTGGACGAGTTACTCTAATTGGATGCGGGAGGGATCTATTGAGATAAACTCCACAGTTATTGCAGAGTTCGTTGCAACAAATCCTAAATGTGTTGCAACCTCAGCGGGGTTTTTGTTCTTGTTTACATTTTAATGTTTTTCTAGTACCTAGTGTAAGGTAACATATCAACCAGCTACTGGTTAGGGATAGAAGAACAATAGTACAGTATCTGAACAAAAGGATGAATAATGAAAAATAATACTAATAAAAAATCAAGCCTATCATTATTTGGTATGTTTGTTCTCAAGATTTAGTGACAAAATAAACCAAAGAGATGAAGCAAAACAAAGCTAAACAATTTAAAAATCACAGAAAATAAAAAAGATTATTAAAAAAGTAAGTCCTTACCCAGGATATCGGGTGATTGACATAAAGCCATCCTGTGGAACTGTTAACTTTAAAGGGTAGTGGCTCCTTTCCTTCTGTAGAATATGTGATAGCTGAATTTACACCATAATCAGCATCGTGAGCTGTAATACGTAGAAAACTGGTGCCAACGCTAGTATCTTCTCTCAAGAAATCTGGAAAAGGAAGAGAAAAAGAAAAAGTTCTTGTTTTTCCTGTGCAATATCAATGACACATCTTAGTTCAATTTTAAACTCCACCCACTCCTGATAAATGTTTGGAAGTTGTTACAAATGCTTCTGAGCGACTTCAGACTGCTTGACCAATATTCACTAAATGACAATATGTAGTTATTTAGCCAGAAGTTACTTGTACAAAAGAAAAAACATTTCCATTTCAAAATAGATGAAAGCCATTTTTTTCCCGGCAGTACTGTGATTAGTAAAACATTTTTAATCACAAATAATACATTTTGGCAGTAGTTCCTCTTTAAAGCCGCATATCGATAATTTGAAACAAATATTATTAAAACTGTAATCTATTTAAAACTTAAATCAGCTGCTTATGGGAAAAAAATGTAATTTATTAATTTACCCTAGATCTAGTAACGCCACCTTAACCTAAAATGATTCACCTATCTCCATTTTAGAGTACAATAAGTGCAAGAATCTATAATGATGATGATCATTCATGTGAAAGTAAACTGGGGAAAAAAACCCTTTTGGCTCTATCAAACAAAGTTCACTTACACTCATAACGGTTGTTTTCAAAACTGGGGTCATTGTCATTTTCATCCAAAATGAGAATATTGATCTGGCACAAGCCAATCAGAGGTTCTGCTGCCTGGTCAGTTGCTTTGATAGTGATGGGATATTCCTTCTGTTTCTCACGATCAAAACTCTGCATGGTTTTTAAAACTCCTGTAAATATTACGATAGAACAATTAAATTCTTGTGTCTTCTCATATAAATTGTAATGTCCAACATGTCATCCTCTACCTGCTATACCCAGCATCCCTGACAGTTTTATTGAAGACTGGAATAGGACACATCCCTGAAAAATAGAATCTAAAATATTGTTAATGTAACATTGCTAGTGCTAAAAGAAATTATACTTCTGACTACATCAGTGATACATCATGCAACCTGATAAATTTAATGCACTCCTTTCCCTCAAATCTAGTGCTTGTGGAATTATTCCTTTGTCTGCACAGAGGTATTTTTTGTGCCAAAGAGAGAGATACCAAACAATGTACAAACACTACAATCTTTCCTGATCACTGTTTACCAGTCTGCAGAATAGGATAGCTGGGGCATTTTGCCTACAGAGCCATCAGTGTTTCTTCAATGTTTTAAATTAATGTTGTTAATCCAGAAGAAAAGATTTTGCCATATTATAGGGCCAAGAAAACATGGCAACATATGCAAAATGGAAGTTTAGTAATTCTTTAAAAACCCAGAGGTGGGGTGTAATATACAGAGATCACATTCACTATATAAAACATTGAGAAATTTAAAGCCAGTTCTTTTCCTTCTAGGGAGGATAATTTGCAACTATTTCCCAGAGAGCATTGCATTTAATCCACCTACCAGCTTAATAAGTCTTCATGACTTTGTTGAGCTCTTTGAAAGTCACATACTGGCTAAGAAGTGCCTGCCATATGCTGAAATGTACCAGAAAGTCCAAAACAGATATTCTAGAGGTGGTTTTCTATGCCAATGATAGCTTGGAGATTCTCTAAAATCTATTTGGTGGGATGTTATGTACAGAGCTAGTCATTTAAAACATGCCAAAATATAAAGGTGCACATTTATCCTTCTCAAGAAAGCAATTTTTTTGAACAACTCATATACAGCGTGTTATTCAATATCCTGGGTCCAATTGAGTACAGAAAGCAGGGACCCATTACATATATACAATATATATGGGTTTTGCAGCATGGCTCCAAAAGTAGTATGGCTACCTTTCCATCAAAAAACTCAATCATAAAGTTTCAATCGGTAAAAAGCGATTGAAAAAATATCAATCGATTTTTACTAATCAAAGAGCTGAGATCTACACAAGATATCTTTTTCAGTTAGTGAGGGTTATTTACTAGTTTAACTAATTATTTAGACAATTGAGGCTTCATTGTTTTATTTAGGATTCTTTCTAATTAAATATATCTTTTTCTTCGGGCCCTATACTATAGCTATTTCTTTCTGTAATTAACTAAGTTAATAGACTTTATCAACCAGTAGACCATTTAAACAAAACAATGTTCTGAACAAAAATAAACAAGAAACAAAGACTAGTTGCTAATGTTCTAAGAATATCATTATCTACAACATCATTTAAATGAAGTTCAAGCTGAACAACCCCTTTTTTGTCCCCCTTCCAGCTCAGTCTCTCTCTATGACTTATAAGAAGGCTTTTGGGAAAGCCACTTCTGTGGTGTACACTAGCTAGAAACTACCTGCTTTCTACTGGGGAGGGAGAAGATCTGTCTAAAAGTGGGGTTTTATGCTAGTGAGAGTTTCTATGATACTCTTAAAAGGCAGTGATTGGAGTGTTTAGCATACAGTTTGACACGTTTTACAGAGTCAAATATCCAGATTTAAATGATTCATGCCATTCTTCAGAGGCTAATTCGCAGGTGTTTTCCAGGAAGCTTTACCTTAAGTCTTCCTACCAGCTCACCTTATCTCCATGACCTGATTAAGCATTTCTGGGTAACCCATTGTGCTTTTTCTGTCACTTACACAGTAAGGTGTAATTGAAGCATCTTAGCTTGTGATGATTGATAACATTCATTGCACTAAATAATGCATTGGACAGCTAAAACACCTTCCTTTAAAATAACTAATATTGAAGTTTGCCTCTAATTCACCTGTATCTGGATGAATGCTGAATGCAGGAAGTGTGCCTTCTCTGTGCACTATCCCATATTTAACTTGGCCGTTGACACCATAGTCAGCATCTGTTGCCTCCACCTGTAAAACAACAGTGCCGGGTGGCTGATTTTCCATAACAGATGCATGTTCCCGATAATCCGAACACTGGGAAGAAAAATCACAGTTAATGAATACACTTGCAAACAAATAGATATTCTTAAAATGTAAAAGTTCTTCTAAAAATATGATTTTACAGTAAACTGATTGGAGGAGCCCTGCTATGATCGATGCCATTGCCATATGAGCAATTTTTGTTGTTGTTGTTGGGAAGCTTTTCGCTCAGTTCAGAACTTCTCATCATTAATATAAATCTTTCTATTTATATAGGATCAAAAATAACTTTTTTCCATTAAGTGGTCTACTTTTATAAATATTCCTGTAAGAGTACAATCTGCAGAAATGGCTTCTCTAACTAATTAACACAATGTGAAAAAGATAAATATGGTCAGTCATACAAACATCGTAATCTACAGCACAGATACATATAGTGAATACCTGTGGAAAAAAAGCGCACACACACAAAATAAGGGGGGGAGGCAATAGTGCCTTTTCAAAATGGTAAACAAAAAGCTAAATAACCAACACATAGGAATTGTGTGAATGTGAGGAAGGAAAAAAACATCAAAAATATCTTAAAAGTCAGATAATGTGTACAAAGCACAAGCCCCTATATAGAGGGAATCTCAGCAGATGTAAGCAATGAAATGGCATTCATTAACAATATTCCTTATTGTCACAGGCAATCCTCAATGAAAGTGATAAACAATTTGTAGAGTGCACCAACAACCATAAAATCGATTTGCAGTGCTCAGAATATCTTATTGAGAAAAGCCACACATATGTATGGCTCACATATTACAGTTGCTTTTATCTTCTTTGGTTTGTGAGTACATTTTTAAAAAAAAAAATTTATTTTATTGCGACAAAGTTAACACGTATAGAAATACAAAACTTTAAAGAGAAAAACTAAATTTTTCCTTATATTAACATTATTTTCAACATTAAATATATGTTTAGTTTTTACAGAATATAAATAAGCATTCATTGTGTTATTTATTACATTTCTAAAAGTGTTTTTTTATAAGCTAAATTCTGTAGGTTTGGAATGTTATAGTAGAATTGCAATATACGCTGGAGTAAATTCTGTTTGGGTGGGTTGACTGTCATCTCCACGAGGCAAGCACTTTTGTATAAGGAATAGAGTAACATGTGATATATGAATTATTTCATAGCATTTGATTGCAGTACCATGAGGTGTACTGAAATTGAGATTTTATTTGAAGTTGTATTGTGTTGGATAAGGTAAGGATGTATGGATTCCATATTAAGTGGAAATTTGTAACCCTTTCTTCTATTGAATATATACAGTATATATATATATATATATATATATATATATATATATATATATATATAAATAAGTTCTATTGAATATATATTCTCTGAATATATTAAAAAAACATCTTTACAATATGGAGGTTTCTCTTTTCTATGATTGTCCATGTGTGGCTTCTCTCAGTATGATATTCTGAGCGCTGCAAATCGATTTTTCCACCTCCCATTCACGCAATTCCTGCGGGTTGCCTATTTAGCTTTTTGTTTTCACTTACACCATTTATCAATTTGATAAGGCACTATTGACTTTGGAGGTAAACGTTTTTGAAGAGCAGCACTACAAGTCCATGGACTTTATATCCACGTACTAAATTTTTTGAACTTTATTATTATTTTAATGCTTCTTCATTTAAAATTCTGTAGATGTATAAGTTTGCTTGTTTATAGTTTATATATATATATATATATATATATATATATATATATATACATACATACATACATACAGTACTTGCCTATATTAATTTTATGAAGTGGATATGCAGTAATTAGTGAGGGAGTTACCTTATGAAAGACTGGCTTGTTGTTGTTAATATCATCAACTGTGACAATTACGGTGGCTGTACTAGTAAGACTTCGAGGTCCACCAGAGGAATTGTCATCAGTGGCAGTCACATACAGTACATATTCTGTCTCATGATGAAGGGGAAGTAGACTTGACTGAAGACGTAGAAGTCCTGTGAAATCGATTGATGTTTTTATTTTGAATCAAGTTTACAGTTTAAACCAACGATACATATTTTCAGAGTACTTCATAGTCAATAAATAGTTCACATGTAAATCAGTAAAAAAAAAAAATTTCACAGAATTAATTTTTACCATTAGAATAGAACATAGCAATTGCGCTTCCAGATGAACCTGTGCAGTATGTCATTTCCTCCTTCCTGTGCAGTATGTCATTTCCTCCTTCCTGTGCAGTATGTCCTTTCCCCCTTCCTGTGCAGTATGTCATTTCCTCCTTATACAAATTAACTAATATACCAGTCAACAGTAATTTACAATCTCAAAGAGCCACAAAATCTCCCAATACAGTAGAGTTAGTAGTGATAATGCCCTAAACAGCATAAGGCCTTATTGGACCTGCAAAGCAAGGTATTTTGCCAATAACTCAATTGCAAATGTGTTATAAACAAGAATAAACCCCCTCCTAGGAAAGGAAAAATCACCTCTTGAGAGTACTAAGAAACAAACCGTGTCTACATGTCAAACCACAGTAAAATGGACAAGAATTGAATGTAATGGAACACATGGTTTTTAAAATATGAACAATAATGAAGTGAATAAGGCTTGAAATGGACCCTGCTAGGGGAAGGGACTATCCAGTGGATTCACAAGTACCGTATGTTTATAGCAGTAGGGTTTGAATCTAAATAGGTGATTTTTGCTTTAAAAAATGGATGCCAGGTATTTGTTTGGGGGAAATCTGTATTAGTAACTGCTTTTTAAAGTGTCAGACTTCCAACCCATCCCCCATTTCGTGATAGGTTCCCTTTTTGAAATAACTCCATCTTCTCAGAAAATGACAGAGAAAGGGCTATCCCCACCCAAGACAAAACCCAGTAGCACAGTATTCTCACCAGTAAATCACCAGGTCAGGAGACTGGCTTCACCCAGCTGAAAATCAGCCCTGCTGTATAACATTTAAAAGCAGGAATGGCTCATTGATAAATTTCTACTAGAGTACAAATGGGCTCAGACCATTACTTATAGCAACTGTCCTGTCTCTAGATTGTTCTAGATGTTGATAAAACATGTGACTACTCTATTGATCTGTCATTGCTATATAAATCAATAATAATACTTTGCTACCTTTCTGTGGATCAATGATAAAGTTTCCTTCTTTGTTTCCTTCCAAAATATCATAAGTCACTTGATCTCCATCTGGATCAAAAGCATGTACAGTTGCCACCAAGGTATTAGGACCAGCATCTTCTGAAACAAACGTTCTGTATCTGGGAAGAATGGAAAATGATATACCAAACATATATATATATATATATATGTGATGGGACAGCACATAAATCAATTACTTCAGGGAGTTGCACAGGTAATCGTAAATAAAGACCAGCACACTCCTTAATGACTAAGGAAAAAACAGTGTATTCAATTCACATCATACCATACACCAACATTTCAGTTCTTATTATAACCTTTATCAAGCTTTATTATACACGGAAACGTTGGTGTATGGTATGATGTGAATTTAATACACTGTTTTTTCCTTAGTCATTAAGGAGTGTGACGGTCTTTTTCTACTATATATATATATATATATATATATATATATATATATATATATATATATATAGTATCTTTGTCTTGATAAAGGCCCTGCTTAAAGGCCAAATCATCGATTGGGGATAGTTTTGTTATGTAATTTATATTAAAATCTATTTCTTTATATCAAGTCCTTGTGTGCATGGGCTATATTCTTTTTTTTTTTTTTTTTTTTATTTAATTCTTCCCTGCACCAAGGCATTATCTAATCCTAAGCCATATACGTGTGGCTCTGCTCAGCCATTTTGAATCTGGAGTTGTTGACGTCATATGTGACGTCACTCGGGTGATGTCAGCGACTCCAGATTGGCTAGCAACCTGGAAGCATGGTGACATCAGCCACTCCGGATTGGCTACATTGGCTATGTCTCTACAGCGCTTGCCGGTGATTAGCTGGCAGAGTGTAACGAGCGGTGCTTGCATGTGAGCACTGCTCGTTACAGTCAAAGAGCCAGATGTAGCCATCAAAAGAGCAACATCTGGCTTGAGAGCCATGGGTTGCCGACCCCTGATCTAATCCAACACTTGATGGAGTGCAACATTATGGATTGAATTTATTTATATACAGTCATGGCCAAAAGTTTTGAGACTAACACAAATGTTAATTTTTACAAAATCTACTGCTTCAGTTTTTATAATGGCAATTTGCAGTCTTGCCTAAAAACACAGCCATAAATAAAGAATGGTACCAGAATGTCCTCCGAGAGC
>WMED01013264.1:0-14491 GCA_019650415.1 Pipa parva | reverse complement strand
GTTTTTATTTACGATTTACACAACGTGCCAACTTTTCTGATTTTGGGGTTTGTACTATGGATCTAAGATCAAAAACTACATACTTCACTTGGATCTTTTGAAGTGATCTTTTTGGTGGCGTTTTTTCTTCCTTAAAAATTCTCCATATCACTTTTATTGCACTATTGTGCGATTTCTTGCGCTTCTCCATAGGTAAAAGATTTTTACCAACAAATCTATGGATCTAAGATATGTTAAGAGTTGTGTGCATCATTGTGTGAAGTTAAAATAAAGATGTTTTCCCGTTTACTGCAAAACCTGTACATATTCATACTAATGCATTTTTAAGAGATTTGAGCTCAATACAATTTAAACATTTCTGAAGTGCAGAATAAATTTATAGTAACTATGAATGCTTTTACGACCTTTTCTTTTTTTGGTGTTACTGGTTTTTGTTAACTTTTAGAAGGAACTCAAAAGCAGATCTGAGTACAGCCTTATCCTCAAATATTGTGGCATTCAAGATGCTGCTATTGTGACATTGGCTTTGCACTTCTTATTAAACCTTATTTTCAGTAACTTTGGTTATCGTTGTGGCGTTTTACAATTTTATAATTTATTCCTACCTTTTAAGTGGGGCCATGGCCTATAAGACTATTTTAATTGCTCTCAATTCCAGGATGTTTAAAGGTACTTCTTGAGTTGCCACTGGCCTTGCACAAACATTTGGTCCAGACTTGTTCCCCACTCTGTGCATGATGAGTTGGTAGTAAGGATTTTGAACTATGACTATTTTGAAAGACTGACCTGAAGGTTCTTTGGATAACACATTGTATTAAATCCTTAACTGTTGTGCCGCTTTCAGTTTCTTTTGAAACTGTTTGGATGATCTTCCTGCATTCTTCAGTAAGAAAATTTGCATTACCATTGATGAAATGTGGCCTGGCGTCTCCATGTGTTGTCTAACCCATACTATAATTTGCCGCCTGAATATTGAACCTGCCTAAATTACCTTTATCCACTTTTCTTTAAAATTTATTTGTGGGTCTGGAGAAGTCTTGAAGAAAATCCCTGTGTCTGTGATGGTTTCAGTGTGTCTTTCTCTTTGTTAAACAACCATTTGTTTGAAGAGCTTCTATTATTTTCTCCATATCTAGGCTTTGTTTTTAGGTTGTGCTTCTACTAGCGCACATTCTAATTAATAGAATACTACCATTCCTCCTTTACCATGTTACACTATAAGTGCTTTCAGCAACTTTGCAAATACCCTATAGAATTGGGCTATCCCAGATGGCAGACAGAGGTACTAAAACTGTTTTGCCCGCAGTGAATCTGATATCTTTTGTGTTTCTTGCAGACAGGCATTTGAAAGCACACATCTTTTGGTTAACAAATCTAGTTCTAAATTTACACTTGTATTACATAAATTCTACATCCCGAGGACTCTTAAAATGTTATTTTTAAGAAGGTATTTGTTGAGTTTTTTAATATTTAGGACTAGTCCTAAAATTCAATTTGCTTTCCCTACCAAAAAAATTCAGGAGTTTTAAACTTTCTTTCTGAGGAACTTTTTTTATTGCTTTTGCTAGAAAATGTTACTGCAAAAGGATTGCTTTCTGAGGAACAAGCATTACCACTAGTGAAGTAGGGTGACCCCATGCAGTGGGGTATGCTTCCTTACCTTGTGCTCACACACAAATGCTGTACACAGGTAAGGAAATGGTGTTTGGTGGCAGTGCAAGAAAAAAAAATGGTAGAGGGTAGAATCAGTTTAATAAGGCCCGTCAACATCAATTTTTTTTTTCTATGTGCGGCCCATTAACCCAGCAAGGTTTGACGCCCCCGCCTTAAGATGGTATTTTCTTGGTTTAAACCTTGGCAAATTTAGGTCTCACACCCACTGCCAATACCTTTTTGCCATATTTTATGTTGTTTAGGAGTCTTGTTGTTGGAACCAGATTTCCTCCCTCTGATTGGATATTTACTGTTGTACTAGGCAGGCTGTTTTGTCAATTCATTTCCAGTTTTGTATTGTCTGGAAGCCTGAGAGGACATTTCCCTGTCTTTAGCAATCCTTGTGGAAGACACTTTTCCCATTTGAGACTCTAATTATAATGTCCCAATTTCTCCCGCAAACTTTCTCACCTGTAAATGCAACGCACACATACTAAACTTGGAAGTTGTGTCCTCAAAGAAAGGTTTCAATCAGACCGAAAAGAGGGAACAAGATTTAGGGGTGAATTCACGATTGTGCGAAGTGAGCTCCAAATACTTCGGCTCACTTCGCACAGACTGATATGCGCTCGCTGTTGTCCTGTACGTGGACGTCATCGAGCGCTTTAAAGGGATTCCAGTCTCGGCGAGGCGACTCGAGTGGTCTCGCCGAGACTGGAATCCCTTTAAAGCGCTCGCTGATGTCCGTGTGCAGGGCATTAGCGAGCGCATATCAGTCTGTGCGGAGTGAGCCGAAGGATTCAGAGCTCACTTCACACAATCGTGAATTCCCCCCCTTAGTGAAGATATTTTTTTCATAAATTCAGTTGCCAATTTTACTTGCTTGTATCTTTAACAACATCTTAGGGATCTCTCACATTGGAAGATATTGTCGCTTCCATCTGTGATACACAAACAGTACCAACAAAAAAAGTGAAATGAACCAAATGCCTGTAGAATTTCTATACTCAATCTGTGCTTAAAACAATTCTAAATGTTGTTTAGAAAATATATTATTGTAATAATATGTATTATCTAATGCTCCATAGAAAACAATGGGCAGTGTTCAAACAAACCATACACAACTGCCATCAATAAAGCTGAAGACACAGAGAAATACAATAAAATTAATGAATTCAGCTTCAAAAAGATAACTTTTTTTTTTTTTAACAAGTGCTGTATTTAAATAACATCCATGCCAATCCAAATGGAAATTTTTATTTTTCTGGTGTTTCTGATTCTTTTAAGTTCCCTGGAAACTAAAATAGAACCGTCCCACTGCCTCACTGTATGTTGAAAATGCTTTACAGTTAATCACCATTTTGCCTCTCCTTCGAAATTCAGATAAATCTTCTTCTTGAAGAGTGACTAACCTTGCAGTTGCTGCATTCGCTTTTGGGGCATTATCCTACAGTTTAAAATGAGACTTTTTCCAGGGGATATTTTCTCAGAAACTTCTCCTATACCTGAGGTCTCTTCTCAGTATATTATACAGTATCGGTTAATGTTTATGTGAGTATGTATCAGAATAAAACAGGCTTATTTGTCAAAACTTCTGTCCAATTTGACAGCTTCCTCCACCTTCTCATCCTCTAATGGCTCTAAATCTGTTGATAAAGCCTCCTCTGAAATATCCAACTATGAATACATATGCTTTTTCCTGTTTGGAAACCTTTTACCTATCGCCTACCTGCTTCATTAAGCAAACGGAATCCTATAAACCAATTGCATCCTGACTTTTTCTACATGTTCTGCCATCTCTGTAGGTTTGGCTGCAAAATTAGAGGCAGGTTAGCTGCAACTGAAACACCTGTCAGTTTGCAACCTTTTCTATTTCTTTCTAGTTTTAGGTGTGTGTGTGTGTGTTTAATTTTTATTTATTTATTTTTTTATAAATGTGGAATTTTTGCCCAACATACTAGTATCCATGATTCATAAAATATATTTAATGCTACAAGGTTTATCCAATAACAAAAAAAAAAATCTCCTTATTAATCAAGAAAGAATTAGGCCTGCTTACCAACTCTTTTTATTCAGTCTACTTTTCCTTTTGTTTTTGTTTTTTTTGTTTTTTAACAGAGAGCTCTAGAGTTCAACTACCATCTTTATATAGCATTTGCTGTCTTTGTACCATTACACAAATTTCATCGTCCATACATTCACATCGTGACACCTGTGACCATAATTGTCATTATGCAAGCACCATAAGAATCAATGCTATAATCATCCTCTTATAGCGATAGTACAGGTATCTTTGAACTATCTATTAACCAGACATATGGGAGATCCAGCTGTTACTAGCATTTCTCTCCAGAGTTCACTCTAAGGGTAACAAATAGGAGAGCTTTATCAGGCATGCAACTAAGTATAGTAAGGTGAAGAAATCTGGTGGTTCCTTAGCCTAGATATAGAGCTGGTGAATATTTTAATATGCTTTTGAGTCTTTCCTGGTAGATGGAGATAACCTGTTGGTGAATATCTGCCCTGTTCAGGAAATTATTATAGTTAATGTCTTTTTCACTTATTCTAAAGTATGTACTAGCACAGTGATGGCTAACCTATGACACGCGTGTCAGAGGTGACACACTGAGACATTTTTGCTGACACGCGTCATGGTGCCATTCATGCTGCAATCTCAGAAGGACAGTTGCCCCAACTTCAAAAAATGTTGGATTTTTCTCAAAGTGACACACCACCCGGGTTATGCTCGGATTTTTGACAAATTTTGACACACCAAGCTCAAAAGGTTGGCCATCACTGTACTAGCACTTGAATTTCAATTCTTCATTTTTGGGCCCAATATCTTTTTATTGGAATTAACCTATTTTCTGTATTTGCCTTTGGTTCTCTTGATTGATACTTCATATTGTGATACATTGGTGATCTATTGGAGTTTCTTTTGATCTTCAGTTGTTACAATAATCAAAGCTTTACTGTTTCAATGGTGAAACCCATATTTGTTTTAGGGCCATTTGATTATCTGTTTTTCTCATTTCTCTTCAAAAACTATTTGCTACCTTGCAGCTCTTGATATTGTTTCCAGTAAACACAAAGGATTACATTGTCAATTTACTTTACCCCTTCTAACTCTGGACACTAATAATATATTATATATATATATATATATATATATATATATATATATATATATATATATATAATATTCAGTATTTTTATTTTTTAGCAGCAGCATTACAAAATGGGTAAGAAGAGTCGAGTGAAAACACAGAAGTCTGGGAGTGGAGCAACTGCTTTAGTGTCACCAAAAGAAATGCTGAATTTAATAAGCGAGTTATTGCAAAGTAAGTGCAGTTAGTCTGCAAGACCTTATACTGTTTCATTTCTTTAAATGCATGTTTATGCCTAAATATGTTTTCAGACTTAGGCGGTTATTCACTAAGGTGCGAATTCGACTGTCAAATTCTCAAACAGCGGATTCTCATTGCAAATCCGCTACAATTTCCCCATTCTAAAGTTGCAACAATTTTTTAATGTTAAGATTGTGACAATTTTCCAATAATAAAGTTGCGACTGCGACAATATTGCCATTATAAAGACACTATTGCGATTGTCTATCTGGCAAATTTGCACCTATACGCAACAATTCGGACTTTAGTGAATAACCCCCTTAATATCTGTAATGGCTGGCCTCCAATTGTATTTGCTCATTTCTATAATCCTATAATTGTGCTTATTTCCAGAATGCAGCAATCCAAACTCTGTACCTGGAAAAGAATGGGAAGAGTATGTGCAGATCCGTGCGCTTGTTGAAAAAATCCGCAAAAAACAAAAAGGTGAGTGCTAGTTTTATTTTAGTAAATAAAATGATTGCCACTACACTGGAAACATGCATAGTTTTTCAAGGCCTTCTGATGTTTTACTTTCACAGAACTCCTTGTTTATTTTAAAGGGCTTCTAATATCCTTGTAAACTACAGAGTTTTGTCACACTTGAAAATGTTTATTAGTACAGTTTTAAGGTTGTTTTAAAACTTCAAAATACCATTGTTTCCACAATGAATAATAGCATATCACAAGTCTATTGGATAGAGGGGAAGAGGTGACTTAAAGGAGAACTAAAGTGAAAAAAAAAAAAATCAAAAACAACAGTTAAAATACTTACCTTATGCAGAATCGGTTGATTACAGTCACAGCATGAGCTGTGTTGTAATTAGCCGTCTCCCAATGCTTCCCCCGACTCTTTTTCACAGCTCTGGCTGACTGGCAGCCAGTGCCGCAGCTCCTCCCACCCTGCTACACCTTGGGTGTTTCAGAGCTTAAACATTATCACGTTCATTGCGGGGACCAATGAGAACGCTCCCCGCATTGAGCGTGAAAATGTATGAGGCCGGGGAAGGAGAAAAAGGAGCTGTGCACTGACTTCTGTGTCAGCAAGCGTACTGTGTAGGAAGCGTCGGGGGAAGCAACAGGAGCCGGCTAATTACAGCACAGCTCATGCTGCGGCTGTAATCAACAGGCTCTGTATAAGGTAAGTATTTTAACTGTTGTTTTTTATTTTTTCACTTTAGGTCTCCTTTAAACATTGAATGGCAAGTTTGTTTTTCAGTTTAGTTTTCCTTTAAAGCTATGTGTATACAATAAAAATCTTTCTCTTACTGTCTGCTCATCAGCTGTTGCAGTGATGTCGTAGCACTGTGTTTTAAGCCAAGCTTAAAATGGGTATGCACAGAATGATTTGTCTGCCCACAGGCATATTGTCAGACAAATTGGCTGCTTGCCACTTGCCCCTATGAATGTTCTGATTATTTTTAAAATATATGGCTTCCGTGTGTGTGTGTGTGGTAAATCTGCAGGCTATTCAACAATTACCGGTACCTTGAATGCTTGTCTGTATGCCTTCTTAGTTGTAGTTTCCCTCCATCAATAATTAAATGACAAGCTATAGAGACTGAAGGAAAGGAAGAAGAGACAATTTTTATAGACTCCGTGAGAGAATTTCTGCACATTGCCCTGCAAGGCTATGATAACCCATTAGTGAATGCTGCCATGGAGGTGACTAGGACACTGGTATTACAGCAAGAACAACAGTTTCATTTTTTTTTTTTCATCCACCACAGGAAAACCACCCTAGTAAATTGTAATTGGCTTCTTTCCCCAGTATGCATATCTGCATTTCAGAAATAAAAGTATCCCAGCACCACTGAATTAAGTTAAAATTGAAATGGAGAGTACACTGCAATATAGCGTTATTGTAGTGCAGAACACTCTGAATATCTCTGCATTATGAATGAATATTATGAAACCATATCCCTGTTACACAAAAGTTTTTTAAAAATAAATAAATAAAAAAGTTTGAAATAATCATTTTAAAAGCAAACCTACAATCAAGTTAAAGAATTATGACACGAGTATAGGAATTAAAGATAAAGACAGCGCTCATACTCTACCTAGTTAAGCAAATCGTGTGAAAGGAATTGATTGTATTGTTCTTTTGTGTTTACCTGTGAAACATCACATATTTGTGCAGATCTTTGCATAGGTCAACCACTTAATTCTGTAACTACCCTATGCAATCAAAGACCAGGGACAATTTACTCAGGGGTTATTTAATGTGCTATGATTTGGGATTGTGAGAAAAAAAATGGAGTACCTAAGAGAAACTCACACAAGTACATAGAATGAAATTTGACCCAGAACCACACACTGCAAAGAAGTATTGCTTACTGCAGAGCCGCCATACTTATCCATTGATCACATAACTGAGCTGCCGGCATTTCACAATCCAGCAAAAAGCAGCTTATTTCTAATTGGCTGATTGTTAAGTTATGCTATCCAGTTTAGAACAGCAACTCAAGCCAGCCTAGTGCTGGAGAAGGACAGGAAGTCAAATTGAGAAAAGGAGCAGGGAATTAAAAAGAAAAAAGTTTTTAATCTTCCACGCATGATGTGTATGACATACGTGTTTATTTACAAAAAAAGCCTTGTACCATATACCACCCATTTATTTATCATGTGATTTTTCTTTTTTCCCATGGATAATACAACCCCTTTCAAAGCCAAGCAATCTTCTCCTGACAATTGTTTCCTCTCCTGTTTATACTATTTTGAATAGGTTTATCTGTTGTCTTTGACGGCAAAAGAGAGGACTATTTTCCAGAACTGATGGAGTGGTCCAGAGAAAATGGAGCATCCACTGAAGGTTTTGAACTAGCAGAGTTTCCAAAGGAAGGCTTTGGTTTGAAAGCTACTAGAGAAATAAAGGTGAATGACTGGGAATGTAAAGAGTGAGTCCCATGTTTTCTGCAATCTTTGCTTTATTTGTGTAAATGTTGTTTTCCTGCCTAATTCTCCTCTCTTCATTTTCATGCTTATATATTTTTAGTGTTACTATTGTAAGTGCCTTACTTTGTAGCCAGTAATAAGACATAATATTTATTCCTAATATTAGTGAGTCAGTATGTAGGCTCTTATGTATTTAATAATTGGCTGATAATTTAGTATTTAGTTTAGTAATCCGTTTTTTCCTTCCCTAAAGAAAATACAAAAAGGGTTTCTGTCATTTTAGATTTGATGAGTTTGTGGTTTTTGTTTGTAATTTTGAAAACAAACACCTGGGAGCTTTAGCTAGCATAGGTTCATTAACACAGTATGGAACAACTGTGTGTGTAGGTGTATATAGAAGTATATTTTCCTTTATATGTATTTGAAACGTGCCTTTTGATATTGCCTGATTCATTGGCTTAAAATTGGCTTTAAAGTTTAATGATTAGCCACTCTGTTTAGAATGCTTACAGTATCTAACTGGTTAAAAAGATGTTAATAATATTGTTATTATTATTACACTAAATTGTCTAAAGGTCTCTGATAAGCACCCTCATATTAAAAGCATGCAGTTAAAGTAAAAAAAAAGTCAGCAAGGACTGAAATTAGAAGTGTAAAATGGAATTCTGTGGATATTGCAACATGCGGCATTTTGCTCCCAAACTGTTTACTAGAGTTTACAATTTGCATTGTAAAGCAAGCAAACT
This sequence comes from Pipa parva, assembly GCA_019650415.1. Classification (NCBI taxonomy): domain Eukaryota; kingdom Metazoa; phylum Chordata; class Amphibia; order Anura; family Pipidae; genus Pipa; species Pipa parva. Next base: position 5,811 of record WMED01013264.1, on the reverse strand, counting down.
GCCTGAAAGTGAACCTGGAGCTGTCACCTGCTTGGCAGCAAGTCTGATTGCATAAGCTGATGAGAGATTCCAATGGGTCAACATAACTATTACGAATGATATAAACAATTTAGCATTTTAACTTTGAGCTTACAGGTATTATGTAAGATATTCCTCAGTTATATCAGGATATAAAATGTGCATTTTTCTAAGCATTTTACTGAATCCAGGTGAAACATCCCTCGCCCTCTCCCCCCCCCAAAAAAAAAAAAAATTAAAGGATACAGGATCAAGCTGGTTGAAGACGCTCAGGTCTTCTACTGGTGTAATTATGATGATACTGGGCTGCCGCTGTGACTTTTCTTGTCGCCTACTGATACAAAACTGAAATATTGATAGCTCAGGGTTGCTGGATTGAAGATGGGGGGGGGGGGGGGGGGGGTGGTTGAGAAGATCTGCAATCTGCTTACCCCAGTAACAATGTAGCTAAATACAGTATATATAGAACCTATTATCACTGTGCTTTAATAATGAAGACATGGAAAAGTTGCCTTGCTTATATAGACAGATGCAATTTCATTCTTGTACATCATCTTAACATTGTTAGGCATTGGGCCAGTGTGGATAAATATAATATTATAATTGACAGCCCTATGAAGCTTCAGTACAAATTAGACTTTTTAAACATTCTATATTTTTTTTTTTTATCACTGCTTTCTTTCTCTATGCAATTCATTTTGTGTTTTATCATACAATACAAGATGGTTGTTAAAGTTCTTAGAAATCTTTCTATGTTCCTAGGCAGAAGAGCTATTCCTTTGGGTTCCAAGGAAGCTGCTGATGACTGTTGAATCTGCCAAAAGTTCTGTTTTGGGTAAGTATGTATGTAATTGTATGACTAAATCTCTGAAATATTTCTGCTCAAATGTTTGTACATACATTTGATATATAATGAGTACATTTTTTTTTCAAAAGTTTAGTGAGATCTTATAATCACCTTAATCCTATGCGTTATATATGTTTGCTCTGGATTGTTTTAGATTAAGTACCCTGAAAGCTGTAAATCTCTTTTAACCAATAATATATTTTTAAAGTTTTCATTCATCCTTTTTATCATCATTTATTTATGTAAAATTTATTTTGTTATAGTGTTTACTGTCATACGCACCCAGGCAGGTGGAGTCTTTTCACAGTTTGCATTGGGGGAGACATTTTGTACCATTTTGATTAATTTAATAAATCACCTTTGCCACCTGGAATAAGATTTGATTAGGAGGTAAATGCTGGACAAATAGGTTTAAACCAGCTGTTTTAAATGTACACACCAATGAAGTGGATGGGTCATTATTAATCGGGTTTAATAAAAATGGTAAACGGCCAAATGGCAAGCTATGAAAAAAGAGAACTCCTTCATTAAAGTTGGATGGTCTGTAAGGGTTGCCAGACTCATTTGAAACCTGACGCTCAAAATCCACATCAGATTTACATGTTACACAGCTGAAATTTCTGCAACATCAGTTGCATCAGATGTACATAACTGGGTATCCTTAAAGAGGAATATTTTAAAACTTCCAGATGCAATCTGAAATTTTGGCATGGCTTTCTACCTTGATTTTTCAATATTCTCATCAAAGCATTGAAAGTAATGATGACAAAAACTGTAGAACTGCAACTCCTAAGTGAAATTTATTAAACTCAGAAAGCTGTTTTGGCTTTTCCTAGTTTAATCTGGAGAAGGCTTTGAAGTTTCTCCCGGTAAGTATCGAGAGATTTGCCTCGTGCAATATTTGTCGTGAGAAACTTTTTTTTAATTCAATATATCCATGGAAAAGGTAGCCATACAGCATAGCTACCTTTCCTTAGATATATTTAATAAAAAAGTTTGTCACGGCAAGTATCTCACGATACTTACCGGGAGAAACTTCAAAGCCTTCTCCCGATTTATTAAACTTGGAAAAGCTTAAACGGCTTTTTCGAAGTTTAATAAATTTTGCTTAGTTTGTAGAACTGAGTTACTGAATATGACTGACAAGAGCATATTAATTAAGACAGTGTTGTGTATCCTATATGGTTTTCTTGTTAATTTCCAAGTATCAGTAACACTAAAACACAGTCGATTTCAGTTATCTAAAATACAAATGTAATTTTATTTTTAATTTGGTGTGGTACTGTTAAAAAAACAAAAACAAAAAGGTAATGGAGGATTTTTTTTCTCCCCAGGGCCTCTGTACACACAAGACCGGATTTTACAAGCCATGGGGAACATCACTCTGGCTTTCCATCTCCTGTGTGAGAGAGCAAATCCTAATTCTTTCTGGTTGCCATATATCAAAACTCTACCTAGCGAGTATAACACTCCCTTATATTTTGAGGAGGAAGAAGTTCAGTATCTCTTATCTACCCAAGCCATTCATGATATCTTCAGCCAGTATAAGAACACAGCTCGACAGTATGCCTATTTCTACAAAGTAATCCAGGTAAATATAGTTGTCCAATGTTATGATTATCTTACCTGTAATTCAGAGTAGCAGTAGATTGTAGAAAACAAACAATTTCTGAAACCCCGCAAATATATTACCCTACCTCTGTTTTTACATTTAAATCTAATTTCAGAGTCTTACCATGTACCTTAATGCGTAATTAAGAATATGTATAGGTTGGCATGGGCTTTAGAGATGTCCTTCACTAGTTTCCCAGAATTGCTTTAATTGTTCAATAAAGATTTGTTGAATATTAGTGTTATAGCGCCATTTTGGTGATATGCACATAAGGTGTAAAAGAAAGATACAACTGTTTGTATAATTTGAAAAGCATGGTAAATTTGAGCAAATTTACGATCCAGAAAATATTGTTTAGTATGTAAGAAGCTGGGTGGCAAATACCTAGTCAATATGGCACGAGGAAGAAATGTCAGGGGTGTAGCAAGCCTTTAAAGGATGTTTCCACTTCCAGATATTTGTTGTTCTAAGTAAAATTGTCCAGTTATGCATTTTTTTACTGTAATCTACTAATTTTTATTCCTTTATTACTAGTAAAATGTCCAGTTGTTAAAGGAGAACTCCAGCTCATTAAGTCCAGGGATTACTCTTAAGGGGGATATACTCGTCAATTGTTTTATGCACCAGCGCTACCCTTGCTGTTTGCTGTCTCTTTAGGATTGTTTTCCTGTTTCTAGCATTCCTTTACTGCTAGGCATGGTGAGAGTGGGAAATCATTTTTCATGTGTAGTTTGATGAGTGCTTTATTCACATCTTGAAAAAGCCATTCTTCAAATCACTTCCACACCTATTAAAATGGAACAGCTGCTTTACCTCCGCTATGTTTCACAGTTAGCACTGTAACTGTATAACTTATCTTTGTTAAAGCAACAATGTTGTGCGCTTGACTTTGAATATTGAGTGATTGAGCAACATATCTTTCATCCACATCATATGCTGAATCTCAACTAAGCCAAACAAGTTAATCTTTGCTTCATTTAACCAGAGAATTTGCTAGCAATGCCTGTTAGGCCTTTTTCATGTTCTTGTGCAAACCTTAGTCCTTTTCCAATATGTTAGTAATGTTCCCTTCCAGGACAAAGTCCATAGTGGTTGAATAAATATAGTAGCTGGAACAACTTATGAGCACTGGCTTTAATGTCAGTTTCTAATAATACACAATGTGCTGAACCCAAGTCACCATTTTTTTTTTCAGTTCACAAATGAATAAATAGCATGCTGTGGGCTTAAATTGTTTGTCTGGGGATGGCCTCCATTCCTTTGCTTATTCATAGTGTGACTGTTACTTAGGAGGCTAAGTAACACCCAAAACATAAAACCTCCTGTTTGGAATGACATGCCAGTTATTCAAATACAACACTATACAACCACTGTAAAGATATATACACACCCACTGTAAAGATATATACACACACACACACACAAGTTAAATCTATGAATTGTATTGCTTTATAACTGTATTTTTCATCTTTACTGATAGCACTCTGTCCTTTTTTGAAGCACAGGTATATATAAACTGGAAATGCAATTTATGCAATGCAATGCATGAATTATGATTACTATTTTACCACTATTTTTATCTTTTGTTATCTCTGAGAAGATTTCTTTTCTGGCTTCTTGCTTCCTTGACATGTAGCGGCATGGATGACAGGATAGCCCATAAATAAACTATTAGTATTTTACTATGATTTCCTTTATTTCTTTGTGGTGTTCTTCTCTTTGCTGGTTGTAGCCATTTTAGAAATAGGGCTTTCTGGGGGACTTCATGCATTGACATTGGGGTGAAGGTTTGTTGAGACAATTTCGCCAAAAAATGAAAGAGGGGAAAAACACAAAGCAATACAAATCAGAAAATCAAAGATACAAAGTAGGATTACATTTGATTTTTTTTCTGTAGCTACTGGTCCTTTAAAGGGAAATTATTACCAAAAATGTAATTTATGTACATTGCATTTTTTTTTTTTTTTTGTATTATTTGCAATAACTTTTCTTGGCATAATACAAAAGATATTAAAGTGGACTTGTCTGGGTGTTTCTCCAATCAGATCCCTTAAATCATGATCTAGCAGGGATCTGATTGGTGGAGCTATAATGTTGATCATTATTTAGCTCCGCCCAACCTGACTTGAGAAAAGAAGCAGGGAGTTTGCCTCTTTTACTACAGTCTTGGCTGAATGCTTTTAGCATTCAACTAAGATAACTCCCTGCTTCCTAAAAAAAAAATGTCTGTAAAGTGGACCTGATAGGTCCACTTTAACATCTTGATCTGCCTTAGTGTATTCTCTAATATTCCAAATATGCTTAGGGTTGGGTTGAGAGATATTGGTGCTAGGTCTTTACCCACCTAAAGGAATTAAAGACTGCCAATTGAAGGACATGACAAAATCATGCGATATCAGTAACATGAAATGATTATATTAGATGTTACTTATCAGGTGTTTTCTTCAATTTGAGAAATTTCCCAGGAATACATGTAATTGATAAAATATTGTTTACTGAATTTGTCTGTCCCTGCCTGAGATTAAGAAACTGTGTATACATAGTCTCTATTTAGATAGTAGGCATTTACATTTCCAAGCATCATGTAGATATAGGGGGTAATTCATCAAGTAACGAAGTGAGCTACGATGCGTTCGGCTCACTTCGCTAATGGTAGTATGCTGATGTCCTGTACACGGACATCAGCATGCACATTAAAGGGATTCCCGTCTCGGCGAGGCAACTCTTTTGTTCTCGCCGAGGCGGGAATCCCTTTAATCGCTACTTGATGAATTACCCCCTTAGGGTGCAAGCACATCCTGCAAGTGCTGGCCTTGTCCTTAGTGGCATCTGTCAATTAATTAAAGTCTCCTTTCTACCACCCTGGAACTGTTTTTAGTAAGGTGAAGTGCCATGTACTATAACTAATCAGCCAAATTGATCTGTATGTGCAATGTGGATATAAAGAACTTCTGTATATCTGGATATAAATAAATAACTCATTTGATATAAATGAGCAACATTCTACTGATATGGTAGATAAAGTACAGTAAAAAAAAAAAAAAAAAAAATAACATCTTGTCCAAAGTTTAAATGTGTGGCAAGTATAGTTTAATATAGTATTGGGAATTTCTCTCATATTTTAGTTAATCAGTGTTTTTACATGATACATTTTCTCTGCTTTACCAGCTGTGACAGACGCATTGTGTTTTTGGTCATAGCCTACTCTAATCCTTTTCTAACCAGTAGGAGGACTACCTGTCTATATGCAATGTGATTTGCACATTTAAGTTACCCCCTACAGTCATGGCCAAAAGTTTTGAGAATGACACAAATGTTAATTTTTACAAAGTCT
>WMED01013263.1:0-14491 GCA_019650415.1 Pipa parva | reverse complement strand
CCAACTTTTTTAGGTTTTGTTGATGCCATGAAATTTTGAAACAACATATTTTTCCTTAAAATTATACATTTTCTCAGTTTAAACTTTTGATCTGTGATTTGTATTCTATTTTGAATAAAATATTAGATGTTGGCACCTCCACATCATTGCTTTCAGTTATTATTCACAATTTGTTTAGTGTCCCAACTTTTTTGGAATCTGGTTTGTATCCCAAATATGTATTTATAAGTGTATTTTCTTAACCAAGCTAAACATATTTACTGTAAAGGTAGGTAGAGCTATTAGTTGTATGTTCAACTCAGCAGTAGCTGTCAATTACATACAGTATACCAGGCTGTTCTCCAGAACAGATGTTTATATCTTGTTTCTTTGGGAAATAAATGGTAAACATCTGTTAAACACACCAAATAGTAAACCATCCAAGTTTGCTCCATCTGTACATATGAGTACATTAGTCATGAAAATGTGTATATGTAACTAGATCAGTAAATTTGAATTTGATTTGAAAACTACCAATATGTTGGATATTAAAACCCAGCAAGTTTTACAAAATACTGTATGCCTAACTAAAACTAGAAAAAAGTGGATATATAATGAAATATATCTTACCAACCGCTCATTGAAACCTGTGTTGCAAAAATAGTATGCAGGGTGCCCAGGAGCTGTGGACGTCTTATGGATAAGCAAAATAGAAGTAGATTCTCCAGCACTCCCCAACAGTGAAAAAACAACTTTATTAAAGCTTCATTGGCAAAAAGTTAAAAACAAGTTAAAACAAACGAGGCCACGTTTGTTTTAACTTGTTTTTAACTTTTTGCCAATGAAGCTTTAATAAAGTTGTTTTTTCACTGTTGGGGAGTGCTGGAGAATCTACTTCTAACTAAAACTAGAAAACAGGCTAAGTTAATGAATGTCTAGGACACATTTATATATATATATATATACATATTATTTATATAGATTTAGAGCCTTAAAAAGACTATATTACCCCAGGTTTATTTTAATTTGGGAGAGGTCAGTACACAGCTTACTAGTGTTTTGGTGTTAGAGGTACAGCTTTGACAATATCTCTAGAAAAACTAGCAGACACTGTAATTATATTAAAAATAAAGCGTAAGCAGTAACATAAAATGATGGGCTAATCGTAAATTATCTAATAGAGAATATGGTATCTTTTTCATAATTATTTTAAACTTATTTTAATTTCCAAATGTAAAATGTTCATGTAAAAAAAATTTATTTCCCCTTAAATAATCTTGACCAGTCGAAATTTGTTCTCCCTTTATTACAATACAATATATGATTATTGCATTGGAACATAGAACTACCATCCCTCTGGGTGCTGAAGTATATGTCAGGACCATATTTATAATTGCTATGGAACATTCATTCAATTCACAACTGCTGGAGTACTGCAGTATAGAAAGGCTGTCAACAAAGAGGTAATATTACCTCTACAGGAGAAATCCATTTAATAGTATTTTATGATAATACAGGAATAGTTTTTAAAACTTTGAAAATTATTTTTAAAAAAAGATAACTTTATTCAATTGTCCATTTTAATAAAATACAAACCAACCACCAGCTGACCAACTAATCATGAATTTTGTCTCTGTAGATTCACAAAACAGACTCTACATTGCAAATAATGTTTTCTTAACGTAGCCAAAGATATGTTGAAATACTGTCAACAATAAGAACAATTAAGAATAGATTTAATTTATTTACAAAAGGTACAGGACCATCAGAGGTTTTCATCTACATTGGAAGGAAATCTGAAGTGTAGGAGATCATTATGCCTTTGATCTGTTCAGCAAATGGTTTTGTAGGAGATCACATGGCCTATTTGCAGGAGGAACCACTGTTATGTGGCTCTGTGTGTTAAAAAAATGGCAAAAACAATAATAAACCATAATCTTTGTATGTTAACATTGTTATCATGCTGTAGTACATACTTTACCATTTGTTATGCTTTGGTCTGTTAAGTCACCACTTCTCCAGGATGGCCAACACATTTTATATCATCATGTCTCAATTAATTACTGTTTTTTTGCACAGTTCATCAGTTCTGGCATTATGCACCACTGTGATTTTGGTGTTTGCTGTTACTTTAGGCAGTGTGCTGCCATATTTATTCAAATTATTCCAGTGACCAATTACACAAACATGCAAACAATTCATATGTGCAATATATCACTGTCAGATGGTAGCATCGTATGATAAGATTATAATAGAGATTGTAACAAAATAACCATAATATAAAGTAGTACCATTGATGTCATTTAAGAAAGTCTCATGATGTCTTTAATTTTATTTGTATGGAATAAATAAAATATGGAATAAGTTCAAGTGCACCTTTGGCAGGAAGGTGATGTGTCTTTTTTGATCACACAAGGACAATAACCCTTCCCTGAAAAAGTAAAAGGGCAGCATCAGGGGGAGTTAAGAATGAAATCTTATTTTCCTTATTATTTCTTCCTTTGTTTATGCCTATAAACAGTAAACAAATACAGATACATAGATATATTGCCAACCATTATTGTGTTTCCAACTCATTGCAGCTTCTAACTAGCCTTGTCTGGGTTATGTCACATGTTTTACAATGCATCAAAATTCTTTCTGCCATTTTCACATTTGTGACAATCCTATAATAATTTGGACATTTACCGAAGACTAAATAGATGGACAAGATATAAAAGGATTGAGGGCATCGCTCAGGAAGGATAACAATTTCGAGAAGACTTTGTAGGTAAGAACAAATGGATTGAAGTGAATTTGCAAATTAAGTGTAGGGGTTGACAGAGAGTGGCAGCAGAGAAGGAGCTGGAGCCAAAACAGATGATTGTAGCAGAAATACTAAGTATGGCATGAAGGAGTGACTGTCAGGTTTGTGGTAAAACAATGAGTGGAGGGTTATTCAAGATGATAAATAAAGAGAGCATTGCATACACGTTTTAGTGTCATGTCTAAGGAAGGGACAAATACAGAAAATGTGAAGATGCAGGCAGCATTTTTTCATAGAGGGGCTCAATGTGTAGAACGAATGACGGGATGAATCCAAAGGTAAAATAAACAAAGATCAGGAATTGGCGAATTAATGTGAATTCAGACCTATACGTGACTGTTTAGACTTTCATAAATAAGCCCCAAATCTTTCTGGAGTAGGTAGTATATTGATTTTTTTTTTAGGATTACAAAACTTTTTAATTGCAGACACCACAATGCTATTTATTTTGAATAACCATAAAAGCAAGACATGATCTTCATAGTCTTAATGTCATTTAGAAATATTTGTAGAAGACTTTACTGCTGATTTTTCCATCTACTTCTGCAGCATTTTGAAGGATTTGGGCTTTAATAGCATCTTGATTACCACTATCAGCACGCTGATTAGGGACATTTGTATTTCAGATGACTACTGTATATTGTTTGATGGTGACTCATTGGCCTTTGACAGAAATATTTCATGAAATTGACCATCTGGACACATGACATTTTTTGTTAGATGAACTATATTTAGTTTTCTTACGTTTGTGTAGTTGCTGAGTCTATGCATTCTATTTTACAGACTAGTTGGTGCTGCATTTAATACTTTATCACCAACTGTTCGTCTAACGAAAAGGATTCTTTGAAAAGATAGAAATTGTAAGGAACATTTTAAATATAATTGCAACTAGAAAAAAGTATTTAACATATAATGTTTAGCAGATAAGCATTGAATAAAAAATGTATTGTAATTTTTCACTTTACATAGATAGTGATTTGCCTGCTACTTGGTTACATGCCATATTAACATATGAGTCTTATCTTGATTTATGTCTTAAGATTTTAAACAGAAAGAAAATAGTCTTGTAACCTACTGAATGTTATGTAGCTTTACCCAAGCTAATATTTTCCTCATTCCAGCCTAGTGAGCTGCGCCCTGGACAATGCAATGTCACACCCTGTGATTTTCTGCCTGTAACTTTTGTGAACAAACTGCCTCTAGAGGTTTTTCCATTCACCTATATTAGGACCTATATTCATCTGTACTATAACCACATTGGTACAATGCAAAAATAAATCCTTGTGCATTTTACTGCTGAAAAGAAACTGTCGAATTCTCAAACAGTGACTTCCCATAGCAAATAGGCAACAATTTCCCCATTGTAAAGTTGTGACAATTTTTTAAAGTTAAGATTGTGACAATTTTCCCATAATAAAGTCGCAACTGCGACAATATTCTCATTATAAAGACGTGACTGCGACAGTATCAGCCTATTGCGACTGTCTTTATCTGGTGAATTCACACCTATACGCAACAATTTGGAATTTAGTGAATAACCCCTTAGTCTGTCTTTCTCATTTATACCACATCCATATTATAGAGGAACAGCACACCAGGGATACCTTAAAATGTCTTTATTGTACATCCAAAAGACAAAAGGTGTTTTGAGATTGATAAAGAGTACTCATCAAAAATGTCCTTTTGTCTGCCTTGAATGTGAAATAAAGGCATTTTAAGGTAATCTTGGCTGTGCTGTTTCTACATTATATAATCGTGGTTTAATTTTTCAATTTCAGGTCCAAATAAAATTGGTGAGGTGATCAGTGGCAAGCAAAAATGATAAAGCAAGTGATATAAAGTGAAATAATTTAAAAAGAAATTATATTTTTGAACTGCATAAATGATTTCCTAGTGGCTGACCTAAGAGGTAAAATAGGTATTCATTATAATTAATTCTCACATATAAACTGTAGTGCATCCTGGGGCCCAATGTGAATAACTCCCAGCATTCACCAGCAGCTGAAGAAACAGCATGGAGTAAAGAATATACATAAAATTTCCCAGATACAAGGTTATATTTCTATGAAAGGGGGATGGGAGGCGGTAGTACCTTACAGCGGCAAACTGACACTCCTCCAGTCCTAAATTCTGAATTATGTATTTAAAATAGAAAGTTGAAGAATTTAGATTTGTTAGAAAACAGAGATATTGTTAAAAATAGGCCTATTTTCCTCCATTTGCTATGTCAAAAAACGTTTCGACTTTAGTAAATGTGTCCCATAGTAAAAAGATATGATATAATTTTACTGGCTTGTTATGGAAGTGCTTTAAACATAAACAACACATTCAAGGAACATATATTTTTTTTCTGTTTTCTGTTTGTGATAACTGACATTTTTCATTTCAGATCCTATTTAACAAGATAGTTGAACTGTTCAAAAAAAAAAGGAGACGCAGCATGTTGCTCACTTTGTGATATGTAAGGTTTACTAAAACCAAATAACACAGACAAACTGGCAAGTCATTGTTAGCACAAAAGATCATTTGCATATTGGTTTGGAGTATTGCCCAGAGTCTCAGAGATTTCACAGTTTATGTGATCTTTGTTATTTGTAGTTGTAAATCCATTTACACATTGCATGTATAATATTTATATATGATTTTGATTTTTTTTTATCAACAATAGTTTCTTTTAATACTTCTGTTTGTAAGGAATATTTTATTTTATGACTCTACAGAGCAGAAATGTGTTTCCCTTTTTGTATAAAAACCAGGATTACTTTAAGAAACCAGAGACTAGTGCAGTGCATTCTATATATGCTAAAGTTACAAAGAATTGTTGGCAAAATCAAATATTTAAATACAGAATGGACAGAGGATGTAAATTCTACTGGTTTTTATCTGGGGCCTCAGTGGTAAACTCTGTAGCTCATTCTCTTACAATAATCCATCTTTTAGCACCCTAACCAACTTCCCAATGTCTTTTCCCCTTTACTCTATCAGTTATACTACTCATCAATCCTTCTTCTTATTTGATTGCTGATCCAGATTTTATACTGGTTCAAGACAGCATCCAGAGTCAGGCTTACAAACGTATCACTTGCCTACCAGTATATGTTGCAACAGCTTTAGTTGGGATTTTGAAACAGGTTCAGTTGACTCAATTATTGCATGAACACAAGCTGATATAGAACAGGGAAACAGCCATAGTTAGAATATGGCAAGCAAACAGTTATACTCATACCACAGTTTTACAGGGTTTTTGATAGATGTTGAATGGTATACTCAGACTGGGGCACATTTACTAAAGTCGAATTGGATATCCCTACAAAATCGAATTTAGTTAATACAGGATTTGGCGATATCGATATTATCTCCCATTTATTAAAGCACCCGAAGGCATTACTGCAATGGATATCTCTGTGTATTGCTGGTATGGGGTTTTTGGCGATATCGATATTGATATCGCCGAATTTAACGCTGTTCTGCATTATATACTAAGATAAGTGTTTGGTTTTTTTTGGCTATTTCTGTTGCTTAATATATCGCCACTCTCTGGGTGGTGTTATCCATTACTTTCAATGGGGCAAAGTGTGTTTGTAGTCTGGAGTTATGTTTTAAGTATAACTTATTGATATCTATATACACATGGATATCGATATCAATACCTATATCCATCCCCATAGACGCCACCGGTACCACTGCTTCTACAGATATCGATATCGCCAGGATAAATGCATATAACACCCTAGCAGCGCTATCGCTGCATAATAGTAAATGGTCTATGGCAATATCCTCCTATATCGCTAAATCCATGGCGATATCTGGCGATATTAGCATATTAGAGGATATCGACTTTAGTAAATATGCCCCTTACAGTTAGGTCCATCCAATTCTTCTCCAGGGTATCTCTTATTCTACTGTACACACCTATGACCTCCAGCCCAGTTACACTTTCTTTGCACTTATTTGATTCATAGCAGGCTGGATTGAAATACGTGAGTGACAGCCCCCTACCTATTACCTAATATACATCTGGTAATTTAGGGGCCTCTTCATGAATATCCAAACAGTTGCATAAAAGTCTGAATTCAAAATTATTCACTGCTTCCTGATCTTTGCCTATTAAAGAATCTCTGTGATGTGGCAAATTCCAAAACATTTCATACTCTATTGATGTTTGAGGACATATGGACCTCTTTGCATCATTTTGTGTGAGCATGCGCAGGTAATTAAGCTATTCATCAAGCGTCGGAGTCTGTCATAGCAGCAAATTTGACAAGGTGTACTACCCAGGATTCACCAGTTTTACTTCACCAGACCAAAGTATCAGATTAGGGGATTGATAGCAGAGCTCCTGTATGGTGTAAGGTACCTGTCCAAAAGTGACAATAAAGAATGCAACCAAGTAACAACAAGAACTAATTATATGGTGACATAGAAAGTGGAGTATTATTTACTTAATACAGTTAGCAGGACATTGTCCATTGATGATGCCACTGCAATTCATTAGTGGAACTCGCATGACTATTTATCTTACTACTGACTGACTAAGCCAACAAAGCAAGAAACCACACCTGACGCTACTCACTTCTTCACTATGGGAATCCTCTGTTTAGTGAAAAGAACAAGTAAACTCACAAACTATCGCAGAGTAGCATCCTGAAGTGATGTCAATATACCTCAACAGTCATATTCAGTCTTTTGTGACTATCCTCTTTATTCTTCTGCAAACTTAACCTTTGCTGGGGAATATTACAGGAAAAACACATATTATAACTAGCATACATTATAGTATATATATATATATATATATATGTCTGAATGGTTTTTAAATATTTTCAGGAATTAGCAAAAGTTTGATAGTTTTTAGATCCTCAAAAACTGAAAATGCTTCCTATTCTTCAAAATAGTTATTTAAATCATTTTCCAACATTATGCAGATGTTCACTGTGGAATCTTTTTCCCCATTATATCTTCTTCTATCATAGCTAATATTTTCCAAATGAAGACAACATAAATATTAATGAAGAATAGCTGTCTGAGATTTAATAAGTCTACTGTCTACCAAACTTGGCTTTCTACCCCTTAACAACAAATCCATTAGTATGATAGCATTAGCGAAGAGGAAGGACAAAAAAGCTCTTCTAATAAGGACAGCTTAATTCTTCTCCCACCATTCTTCCAACAACTGCACTGAAGGGATTCATGATGACTTTACACTTTCAGCCATTCCAGGCTATATTTGCTAAGCAGCTTTATTCCTTTTAACTGATCACTTACTCATACTCGTGTCAGTTTATAGCCTATTTAAAGTGATCTTCAATCTGTGGAAGCATTACCACTGAACATTAGTGGCCTAAATCTACAGCACAGAGTTCATTTACACATTAATAGAAAAATATTTTAACTGTATTGTTCTTTTTAGGAAATGTAATAAAATGTGCGCTTTTCTCTGTAACCAACCATTTTGTATTTATTGGCTGCACTATATCTTATTTAAAATGAACATGAACTGGGTGCATGCTCATGGACATGATTTAACTGATATCAGAATAAATAACTACAAGAACATACCCCCAATTTTACTTTATACTTCACCATTCTCAATTGTTTTTCCCTTTATAGCTATACCCCAATGGTACACATGTAGCTAAGACCTGATTTTTGTCATTTAATAATTTGCGATGAGATTAGTTTTACAGAATTTCAACCCGACCACAGGGGCATATTTACTAAGACCACTTTGACTATATTGATTAGTTTCACCCTTTTTCATTGTCAATTTTTGCTTCCCTGTGTTTTTCAATTTCCCTGATTTATAAAGGATCAGTAAAAATGTTTGCCCATTAGAATAAATAGTTAGCAATAAATATTGATGAATTGACAGGGGAAAATTCTGCAATGTTTTTCTATGAGGGCCCCATCCCATCCATTACTGTTCATATCGATATCCGATTTTTGATGGAAAAACATTTTGTACTACAGCAGTGACAGGACCAACTTCATATGCAATAATGGGTTTACGCCAGTCTAAAGCAGGCAAATTACTTTGGCCAATAAAATTGACTTAGTAAATAGGCAAAAAAATAGCAATTTTGTTAAAAATTGTCTGTTTCTCCTGCATTGACTAGTCGAGAAACCTTTTCAATTCATTAAATGTCTGCCTTCAAGAGTTAAGATATTACAGGATCAAAAAGTAAATTTAACCTGCTGCTCTGTGTAGAAATTACGGTTAATACATCAGCATACATTACGGGGCAAAATTAGGTTTGAGGGAATGACCTTATCTTAAGGGGAAGTGTATACAACTACTTAAAATATCAAAGTGAAATACACTTAATACATCACATCATATCATAATATACTATTGCTGGAGGTAAGATCTTTCTTGTCTTAAACTGTTTTTTCTTGCAAAACAATAGTAGGCGCTTATGTTCTGAAACTGTTAATCCAGGGGCATACTCTTAATTACCTCTAACTACAAATTCTAGTAGCATTGAGTAGCAGGGGACAGACAAAGTTTATTTTTTTCATTATCCTGGGATGTCAATGATGATCAGGTTTTGTATTGTGAGATTTTTATATTGCCTAATAACACATATAGTTACCAGGCTTTGTTTTGCTGATAAAAGCAAAATGTCACTGAAACCTGGGTTGCATTACATATATTGCTATGGTTAAACATTATTTTGAAATACCAGAATTATACAGTAAAGAACATAACCAACATAGCAGTAAACAATTGCATTTGTACGTTATTTTGTCCATGTTGAATTGTTCTGCTTAAACTTGAAAAAAAATACTGATTTTGAAAGTTATTTTTATTTTTGAAACATGAATTGAATCTAATGTAACCAGTTCACTGGGCTCAAGGCAGACATAGGAACTAAACAATAAAACAAAAGGAGCAATGCGAAATAAAACAAATACTAATAAAACTAAATATGGGAATGTTTAAGTATAAAATAGTCAAACACCTTAAAACCTTTAAAAAGTTCACAGTCCCAAAACAATGTTGCACAGTAATTCCCAGGCAGCCCCACATAATTGTGATCTCCCCTTATAATCTCAAAAACAAAGCATAAAACAATCTGAAAGAACGAGCGCACTCTGGGGCAAATGAAAATAGGTTAACACCCTATTGTAACATAGCATTGATCATGCACAAAAACACCTTCACCATTTAAAAGTTAAGATCATAAGTAGGTACCATTCTGTTTAGTGCAATGTGGTATTATAATAAACCATAACTTTAGTATGTTCAAAATGGGGGGAGTGACTACAATCAGCCCCTACTGACAGGTACACACCAGACCCAAGATTGTAGTATAGTAGCAATCAGAGCACTGTCATAGTTTTTATTGTACTTTTTTTCTATTTTCTATAATGTAATTTAATCTTCAGTCAGTTTATAAGTAGTTGAAACCCTAGTAAGGAATCCACTGGCAAAAACAGAAAATACATAATACTGAACAGAGTAAGTGGTGGGAGCAATATGGTGGATAAAGATGCTTTGGCAGTGCTGAGAAAACAGAGCAATATTAAAACCAGAGTTTAGGAGCCAGAGGTTATTGTAGGGTAGGAATAAGTTCTAAAAGTATTTAGCTTAATATATACAAACTGCACTTGCTCTAGTTAGTAAATTCTTCATACTCTCCCAGCTGTCATTCAAAGAATGAAAATTACACTGAAAAAGCATTTTGCCCCTTTAAATGACCCATAACCTCCCAAATTTCCCAATAAACTTATAAATAGCTTAATAATACCATAATTTGGTGAAACATCCAAAATAGAAATTGTTCTAGTTTTAAGACCCTTAATTTTTTATTGGATAGATATGGAAATTGTAGCAGGCACATTAAAGTAAAAAAGTAGCCCTAAGACAATTTCACACTGTAATAATAAGGTTAATTTGTCTGGGAGTTAGCTATGACTTCAATGTCATTATATGTACAGTAGGAATGAGTTATACCCTAAAAGAGCTGTAGGAGACTTTTTCTTCAAAATAAAAAGACTTTATTGCACCATAAAACAACAGAAATATTGTGTTAAATAGACTAGTATGTGGTATAGTTTATTTTTGTCCTTGTGTGGGAAGTGTACAGAATTACTTAGAGCTCAGCATACCTCCTCACTGGGAAAAAAAACAAAGCAACTCTGCCACACTTAATAGCTGGGCTTCTAGACAGAGAATTGGAACCTAAGCAACAGTCCCACTAGAGACCAAGGCAGTTGATTCATGTTGTTCACTATTTATATATTCTGCTTGCTAGAAAGTACCTCTTGACTTCCAGGTACCTCTTTGAAAGGATGAAGGAGACAATAACATGAAGGGGAATACATATAGCCATTAATACTGTAAATATATATGAAAAAATATATAGAAATTAGTCAAATGGTTCAATCCTTTGATCATTTCTGACAACAAATACCTAAATATTCCAACATATGGCAAAACATAGTCACATTTTTCCTGAACTTAAAAGGAAAAGAACAATTTTCCCCTCCTATGATTCCTTTGAACCTATAAAAGATATTTCAGATGATGTTTTTGAAGCCTGAATGCAATAACGCAAACTAACATGTTGACGCCTAAATCTAGGGAAATGCCCAGGCATTCTTATTAAACACTTTGCAGACATTTATTATCAAAATAGAACTTGTACGCAGCTATTTGGTTAAATGCTTTTGTTGCATTATACTCTCTTAGTGCAATATTTCTTACAGATTGCATCATTAAGAAAATAGAAGTCATAATAAAAGCATAATAATCATATTGATAAGATACACAATGTTCGAGCAAGAAAATTAAATGCATAAATTATTTTTAGTGATGGAGTCAATATAATTTCTGTAGTGGATATTCTGCTAGTAGTATTAACTATCAACATAATCATTAACCAAGGGGACATCCCCTTATCTGCTTTCTTGTAAGTGTTAATTTCGCATCTCTTAGGAGACATTTTAGACTGAAAAGCTTCAAGATCAAAAACCGAGACAAGATTTACATTTAAAGCTTCCAAGGGACCTGGAAAATTGCAGTTTATTCCGAAGCTTTTATTTATGAGAATCTTTTTTGCTAGATTACATTTCTGTGCGCCCCTTGTCAAAACCATAAAAACAAAATATAAAAGCAAAAGGCAAGATCCGTAGAAAAGTGGCTGATTTTGCCTTGCCTTCTAGAAAACTCATAGGGGTTCAATAAATTTAAATATAGCAAATCTGCCAGAAAGCATTTAAATTGTTACATCATTGTCACAACATTGTCAGGCAGCATTCTACAACATACTCAAAACAGCCCTTCTGAAAAAAAGATTTTGCCTTTTGTAGAAGTACACGTGTATATAAAGCATTATAATTAAAATAAATATGTAAAGTATATAACCATTAGTATATCAATTTAAAATATGAAACACAAAATCTAGTATTTAATGGGTTTTATACAGATATGGGTTTCAATAACAATTAGTGTTACAAAATTCAGATACACACATTTGATATATATTTACCCTGCTTTCCATTTTCAAAAGCTTTTCTATAGATTTTGGCTATTTTAAATAAAAAAAAAAATAAAATAAAAAAATTACAATATATGCAATATCATCGATTTGTATTGAAAATATAAAGTGATTATATTGTAATATTTGAATAAGTGGAGAAATAAAAAAAAATTAAAAATAAATAAAGAAGCAAGTAATGTGCAAAAATTTGAAAGAGAAAGTGAAACATTTGCAATTCACAAATGAATCAGTAACCAGGTTTTTAAACTAAATTCAATAGGCAGAAAAATCTGCAGCAAATAAATGTATCACCAATGACTCAAACATTGCTATAGGATTAGAAATAAATGTATCACCAATGACTCAAACATTGCTATAGGATTAGAAATAAATGTATCACCAATGACTCAAACATTGCTATAGGATTGGAAATAAATGTATCCAATGACTCAAGCATTGCTGTAGGATTGGAAATAAATGAGGCATTCAAATTAGTCTATTATTGTGATTTCTTTTCATCCATTTGTAGATATGTTTAACAGTTAGGAAATATGCATATCATAAAGTCAATTTCTTTTGTATAGCAACTGAGAAATAAATTATTATATTAAAACTGCCAGAAAAAAAAAAAATATGAATAAATATTTAGAGTGAATACACACTGCCGTCAGTATTTACACAAAGAAAAGATGGGTGTTGTTAAAAGGAAATGAACATTTCGGTACTTCGGTAATGGACCTTTGTCAGAAGGGAACAAAACATTGATTTTTTTTAACTATAAATTTTTCTTTTTTCTTTACAAAAAGTCCAGTGAGTGCAATGTATTTTTTTTATTTGTCTATACTCTCTATTGATTCCAGCACCCAGCATGTTTTAAATCCTATTACAGAGAGTTGTTCTTTCTAATTTATTTATATCTATGTGCGTGTGGGCGTGTATGTTCTAAATTAAATAGGACATGCTTGTACTTCAAAATCTCTTGAGTTGCAATAAATATTGTTAAAAGAATTACAGAAAAACAGTTTCATCATTAATTCTTTATTGTTATTTGTTGTTCATAGGATGAGCATAGTTGTATCGCAAAAAGAACATGCATTATGAAATAACTTAAAATAAAATTTGAAAATCAATACCAAATACCAAGGTAGTAAATGATAAAATTAAAATGTGCTGTACTGTTTCTCCTTGTTTATCTTGTATGATTACGATATGTTATTGGAAGTAGCACCATAAAAATAATTTGTCAGATTATTACCATGACTTTGAGAATTATTATCAATAAATGAAAATGTTTTTAGAAAAATAGGTGCACATTATAGCAAAGATAGAGTGTTCTTAGACTGTTCCCACATTATAATTCCCATATCTCCCCATGCAAATTGTTAAATGCAATTAAGAATGGATTATGAAACCAAGATGAAGCGATAAAGTGAAATAACTCACCCAGACTCATGTGTCACATTGAAAACTGACTCTGCTGTGTTATGAGAGAAAAGCTTTTAAAATAATTTTCTAAATATGAAATAGTTAAGGTCTTAAAGGTTAGTCAATAAACTGTACACAGCTTACATGTTATATAAATACTGTATTATATAGAGAAAAAGAATGAGAATGTCTATATATATATATTTCATCGGAAGGTTAGTAAGTGAAGTCTCCATATTGGTTGCTATACATAATTAATCATTTTATTACTATATGGTGTTTACATAATGATGTATTCCATGTATCTGTTTATTTAATTAAACATGTACGAGTAATTCATTTTTTTGTTCAATTTTTTTTTTCATATATATTATTATTTTAAAACACATTTAACTGTTCGTAGTTATTGCAATGGATGCAACAAAATGATTATATAGTCTTATGTGTCTCCAAAAGTAAAGCTTATGGGTAAAAAAAAAAAAATTTAACGTACAGCTCACACATAGATATCAAAAATATAGCTTAATATATCAGCATAAATTAAATATTTCCAATCTGATATATACAATAAAAATAAAAAATATAATTAAAAAAAATCCCAAATCCAGTTTTATATATATGTATATATACTGATACCTATTTTCTTGGACTAGCAGTCAGTTTAGGCAGACAAGTTTTCAAGAGCTACGTCCTCCCTTTCTCAAGTCTCAAGCAATACTGAGTTTAGGAATTAGAACTGAGTTGCAAAGCCATATAAACAGGCAAAAAATTACATTCTACTAAAATAAACAAACTA
>WMED01013262.1:211-14491 GCA_019650415.1 Pipa parva | reverse complement strand
CACAGTATGGGGAATGGGGGGTGTTGTGGGGCGGCACAATATCTAGAAAGTAAAGATTGGGGCACCACAATATGGAGAAAGGGTGGGCGAGAGAAAGGAAAATTGCAGAGCTACACACTACCTTGCACCACTTTACCTGCTGCACTGTAGTGCACTATATGGGGGAACTGCTGTACTGTATGGGGCACAATGAAGGGGAGAGTGCTGAGGTGGGCACATTGGCATTATCGCCTAGGGCACAAATAAACCTTGTCCCAGCACTGGACAAGGACGACTGCAACTAAGTGACAACATGACCTATAGACAAGGTGATATAGAAATAGATAAAATATTCACAGATTACAGTTAGTGGGACAGTGTGAGACTGACATCACTGCCCTTCATTTGTCGAATTCACCTCACTCCGCATAACTTCACATCCTGACTACACCACAGTACGCATGTGACAGCGATCACTGCTGTCTGCCTGTTCAACAAGTGTATTCTCTACTTCGTAAGTTCTGAGAAGTGAATCCGTGTCTATTTTGGCCATGCAACTCAAATAGTAGTGAACTGAATTTGACAAGTAAATTCCCACTTTAGCCAATGAGGCTCATAATAGCGACATTGCCGTTACATGTGAAGATGGCATCATATTGCTCAAATAAGTCAATTAATGATGAATTTGCTACAACTTATCACTGCTACTATTAGGGGTAATTCAGGAAAGATCAAAGTTACCTTCCGATGCTTCTCATCGACCGGAGATCAGCGAACGCTTTAAAGGAACTTCGGCGAGGCGACTTGAGTGGTTGCGAAGTGAGCCGAAGTACCTTTAAAGCGTTCGCTGATTTCCGCCTGCAGGAGACCAGGGAACGCGTACCCGTCTCGGCGAAGTGATGAGAAGCATCGGAAGGTAACTTCGATCTTTCCTGAATTACCCCCTTTAGCGTGACTGCGCTCAGAAAGCGCCTAATCCTCTCCGATGTCGCAACAATACTTCAAATAGTGAATATGCACTGGTGAATTATCTTATCACATGGCAACTTCTCTTCTGGGAGAGAATTCACTCAGGGTGGTACTGTGTGTGATAATGCACAGATGAAGATCAGCCACACTACACTAGTGCCAACTCTAGCTAAGTTATAATAATGTAAAAACAAAAACTACTATTTTATTGCTGTCCAAATAATTACAATCTGCTCTGTACAAAGTATTACCCAATCTCACCCAAATTAGGTCCCAGCCCATAAAACATGTAAATTGGCTGTTTATGTGCCAGGGATGAGGAGTACTTCCCCGGAGAGGTTGGCACAGGATCCACTTTGTGACTTTTTTTTTAACCTAGACCAGGTAGACTCTGGTTACATCTGGCTGCTTACGCCATAGCTCCGCCCCTGCTGTGCTCTTTAAATTCACTCATTCTCCAGCTCAAGTTAAAGCGCCTCTCGGTGACTTGTTACCTACTGGTCTGGGAGAAGGTGATCTATCGCATCGCATCGCATCGCATCGCATCCACCAGTTATCTTCCAGTCTGTGAGATTTACAGAAAGCAGAGCTAAGGTAGGATGATCCTCTGCCCTTGTCTCATCTATGGGGGGTCGGATCTGACCATCTCATGTGCCATATCTCTTTGCACTTGACTGTTTCTGTGAGTGACCATTCAGCCTGCGACCCCACTCACTATTGTCCTGAGCTACAGTTTCTATATTTAGGTGGAAAGTTAAGTTATGCAGTTGGGAAGGGAGGATGGCTGGGTCTCCATGCAGTGTTATTTACTGCTATGATAGTAATGAATGTGACCAAACAAGCCAGGGATGTAATTAGGCTGAATAATCAGTGTGCGTAGGGAAACATGGAATTAAATCTGATTAGCAGTATGAATAAGAGTTAATACCGTGTGGCTTGCAAAGCACCGACTGTCATCAAATAGAGGAAGTGACTAGCTGACCTGACAGGTGATAAATGATGCAGAGGCAGGTAAGGAAATCGCATCAGCAGACCTTGCTTCAGATTGCTGCTGCAGGAGATGGTTCAATACCCTGATACCTGCTGACTGAGTAGAGTGTATAGGAAGTACTGATACCTGCTGATTGAGTAGAGTGTATAGGAAGTACTGATACCTGCTTTTGGAGTAGAGTGTATAGAAAGTACTGATACCTGCTTTTGGAGTAGAGTGTATAGAAAGTACTGATACCTGCTTTTGGAGTAGAGTGTATAGGAAGTACTGATACCTGCTTTCTGTATTCTTAAAGTATGGGCACAGACAGTTCAGCTCATCACACCTGCACACATAGTAGCATGTTTAACCCCTATATTCTCCTATGTCTGTAGGACAAAAACACTAGATCACTCAAATACATGTAGACAGGATAATATGATTTATTGGCTGGTGCTGATCCTGTATTGTACAAATATCCCCAGGTTATATATCATATAGTATGAGACACCCCATCTAACTGAATGATCAGGTCTGTAGCCTGTTAACATACTCCTTATACATCCATTCTGCCATAAACAAGTACTGAAACCCAGGTAGTTCCCTGTTCCTATTTTAGGCTGCAAATCTGCATTCTAGAGAAAAGTGTAGCAGAAAATAAACAAATTTAGTTTATAGCACAATAAAGACAATTCCTGTAGACAATATATCTATGGGCACTGGCACACTGGCAGGGGGGATATTTATTAAGGTCATTTCCATCTTTTCACCACTTTTTGCCACGTTCTCACAGTTTTTTTTCATCTGGTCACATTTTAGATTTCCCTCAATTTATTTATTCTACCCTGGACTTCATCTGCATGGAGTTTGTATGTTCATCTGCATGGAGTTTGTATGTTCATCTGCATGGAGTTTGTATGTTCATCTGCATGGAGTTTGTATGTTCATCTGCATGGAGTTTGTATGTTCTCTCCACACCTGCGTGGGTTTCCTCCTGGCACTCCGATTTCCTCCCACAATCTAAAAACATACATCTGTGTCTGTCTATGTGTGTGTGACTGAATAGGGAAGCTAGATTGTAAGCTCCAGGGGTAAGGGACTGAAGTGAATGACAAATCTCTGTAAAGTACTGCATAATCTAGTAGCGCTATATAAATACATCATCTCCATAAGGAATAATGGGTTTTTGCCATCCACAGCCTTGCGAACAATTTTCTAAAAGAGGTCAGAAGGGGCTTAATCAATTTTGACATCACTGCTACCAATATTTTAAACCTAATTAAAGGTATAATGATATACC
Source organism: Pipa parva (assembly GCA_019650415.1). Classification (NCBI taxonomy): domain Eukaryota; kingdom Metazoa; phylum Chordata; class Amphibia; order Anura; family Pipidae; genus Pipa; species Pipa parva. The sequence goes on along the minus strand of WMED01013262.1, from coordinate 11,273 downwards.
AATACAGCTATATAGTATCCTTAATTTGATTCCAGGGATTTTTGGGGATGCTGGGAGTTGTAGTACAACAATAGCTTGATGGAGGGCAAGTTTGGGGTAGGCATACTGTCTGTGCAGACTGATACACTGGCAAGTGGGTTAAAGAGGTTTGTTGCCCAGAACATTAAGGATAGGTTCACACTAGTGTATTATGCTCAGCGCATAATACGCTATTGTGAAAAAAAAAAAAGAAAAATACGCCAGGGGTATTTTTGTTTTGAACTTACCAGTGACCATGTGAACGCTCCCTCGGTGTTCACAGCACTTCCTGTGTGTCACATTTTGGGCGCAGAGTGTATACGCCGGCCAAAATGCGACAAACAGCATTCCGGACCCAGAGTATGATGCGCTCCGTGATCCTAGCCTAATAGAAAGAGTGGCGCTAAGATTAAAATCATTTTAAGATAATAGTAACTTTGGTGTTTGGATGGAGAGTGGGGTTGCGCAGAGGCCCTCTGCTGGTTGCATCCTCTACTAGCCTTGTTCTACAACAGTACAGTACTTTAAAAACCCATTTAAAAACCTTTTGCAGCTGGGTTATGGCAGAAGAATAACAATGAAAATTGCTGTTTTATCAGTGCAGTTTTGCTTTATGGAATACAAGTTACAGAGCATTTCGTATCCAAATATTTTTGCTAATAGTACATTTAGCACAGACTGGCAAAGAACAGTCTGGTCCAAATTATTTTATTATATAGTTATATTTTTCAGTGAGTGAAACCTTGGCTCCATGGAGTAACATATGGACACATTTTAAAATCACATGTTAATCATGTACAGTACTATGCTGTATTAGCTATTTTTTGTTATGTTTATTTTATATATTTATTTTATTTTTTGTTTGGCTTTTTAGCCTTTTGGTCTGAAACATTTCAAGTTAAATTGGGCCACAGTTGCCAGGATCTGTTAACATAGCAACAAGGTCATTTTAAGAAGAGACAGGAAGAGACAAAGCAAACAGAAAGATTTGTAATAAGAAAAATAATTGTACATTTTAGAGATCCTGCCTTAGATTACATTCAGTTTAATGGGGTTAGTGGTGTTGTAATGCCTTTCAGGTTGGGTTTGTTTAACGAGCACATGCAACATGGCTCTGATCGGTTCAGCTAAAAAGAGACAAAACAATTCGTGGAACTTCTAACATAACATTTAGTGCTGTTTTTGAACATCTGCCATGCCAAGCCAGATGTACATTTTTATTTGTGTGTTACTGGTCCTATAAATGAAATTTCCAAAGGAGGGAGTTATAACCTCCCTATGACAAGCATCCCCAACCAACATCATTTTTCTACAGATCTACAGCTTCCTCTAGTGTGTTTTTCTAGTAACAACATATTAACTCTGTCAAATGGGCTCTAATGTTGTTAACTCATTACTCTATTACTCAAACTGCACATACAGAGGTCAGTCAGTTCTAGATTCTACATTCACACACTCCAGATCTTTTTCCTGCTTGCTAAATATACAGTTAATGTCTATTTTCATCAACAATGGACAGTGATTTTGCCACAGGCAATCTGCATTCCATCTTGACAACCTTTCTTGTTGCTGAACTTCAGCAGGTAACATATTGAGTCAGATCTAGAACCTTATTTACATGTCATCTGCAAGTCAATTTTAAAACCGGGCAAATTGCCTTAAAGGGAAAGTCCAAACCTTCAAAAACAAATAGTATGATCATCTTATGAAGAGAAAAACTATAAACCGATGCCTTTAGATCACCACTGTCTAAAAAAATTCAGTAGCAAGGTTGGCCTGCTGTGCTGGGAATGTGAGTTCAATTCCAGTCAGGGTATGATATGCATGAGTACTTATGGGATATTTCCCATGGTACTGTGGTTTCCAACCATAGTCCAAAAGCATACAGTTAATTTCTAGTGTAAGTTTTGTAAAATGAGCTACACTATGTTAAGAATTTATTATGCATAGTTAAAAGGCATCTGTAATTTTAAAAGTCATTGTCAGAGGAATTTTCAAGACTGAAGGGGGTTATTCACTAAGGTGCACATTCGACTGTCGAATTCGCAAACAGCGGATTCCCATAGCAAATCCGCGACAATTTCCCCATTGTAAAGTCGCAACCATTTTTTAATGTTAAGATTACGGCAATTTTCCCATAATAAACTTGCGACTGCGACAATATTAGCATTATAAAGACGCGACTGAGACAGTAGCAGCCTATTGCGACTGTCGTTATCTGGCGAATTCGCACCAATACGCAACAAGTCAGACTTTAGTGAATAACCCCCTGAATCTCTGTGACTTAAAAGTGCTTCTTTCAGTTAGTCATTAAAAGTGACTATTTTCGTACTGTTTTTTGCTGTCAAACTGATCCTGCATGTGTTTTACTGACTAGCACAGCAACATGCTCTACTTGTCTAGCAAATCACTAGAAATCCTCTTTTTGCTTATTATCTAAGCAATTCCCCAATCATTTTGACATATGAATAACCAGTCTTCCAGGAATGGTATACTTGTTAGTCTAGTTTATGAAATCTCAATCTGTCCAATTTTCGTCAGCAGAAAAAAGATTGCAAGGGTCAGAGTTGCGAGTTGGTTGGAAAATCGGTTTCATTAGTTCATATCGGGCAAGTTATTCCATCATGCCTGACTGGACTTATGGAACAGTAAAAAAAAAATTGTGGGAAAGTGCAGACTTTCCCTGTTTTTTTGTTGTGTCAGTAAAAGAAATTGGATAATGTTAACTTGGTGACAAAGTGCAAGTATACGAAAGTTAATGACAAACACCCTTATATCTGAATCATTAATAATTGATTGAGTTGTCCCTTTGCGTCAATACTTTGTTTTTTCTGTTCGAGGATGACCTTTTATCTTGTGATCACATGATCTAACAGTAAATTTTTAAAAAAATTGCTTTTGACCATGAAAAGATAAAAGGCCTCAGGAAGTATCTCTTCCCCTCACTGGTCAACAAAATATCCAGCAATGATGCATGTTATGTTTCCCTCTGACTACCTCCTCATAGGCTAAGGCCAGTGTCACACCAGCTGTTTTTCATTAGACTGATTATTGCCTATGGTGTAAAACAAAATAATCTGTGTGAATTATCCCACTGAACACAATAGATACCATTTCTCCAGCTCTACTACAAAAGCACCATGAGAAACCACAAAACGCCCAGGCAATCTCCCCCATATACTTACCTCTGGTAGTGCTGGCAACCATACCCACTACTCATCCCAAGCGTTTTATCATGAGAAAACACAGTCACCGGGGCTACCTGAACTAAGTAAATAGGGAATTGCACAGGCATTTTGTGGACTATTTAATGGTCCTTAGGCTTAGGGTAATGCTAAGACTGTATTTAGGCTTGATGCGCTTAGGGTAATGCTAAGACTGTATTTAGGCTTGATGCGCTTAGGGTAATGCTAAGACTGTATTTAGGCTTGATGCGCTTAGGGTAATGCTAAGACTGTATTTAGGCTTGATGCGCTTAGGGTAATGCTAAGACTGTATTTAGGCTTGATGCTGCCCTAGGCACCCCTGACCTGACCCACACCCCCCCCCCACACACACACACACAAACACACAAACACACATACTCGTACAGCACTGCTGATGTTGTCAGAATAATCCAGTGCCATTAATGGCATAATGCTGGCCGCCACGAATTTGAGGCTCTCACCCTGCTGCCACACTAGGCACTGGCCCACAAGGAGACATACGGCCTTGGGTAAGGCTCTAGCTGTTTTTTTTTTTTGTCACAGTACAGCTACATGTGGTTATACCACAACTGTACTACAGACAAATGTATGCCACAGAGTAAATGGACCACCACTTGCCCATGGCTGTATGACTTATTTTTTCCAAGCTGTAAATTGTAACAGAAACAATACTCTCACACTATGTTGCAGTTTAGTTCTTGTGAAAATACACAATGTAGACAAAACCATGGTCTATTTAATTATATGGTGTGTGTTTTGTTACGGTATAGTTTCAGTTTTGACTGCATGTGGTTGAATCACAAACAAAATGCCTTACCCCTAAAGGTTCAAAACATAGTTGTGGATACATAGGTGCTACTGTGAATAAATCTACAAAACAATATATTTAACTTCTAGATAAGCGTATATATATATATATATATATATATATGTGTGTGTGTGTGTGTGTGTGTGTGTGTGTGTGTGTGTGTGTTTATATGTATTGTAATTATGTCAAATCTTTATAGAATCTTAACCATTATAGTATCTTAACTGTTCCCATTTTGTTTTTTTGCAGGCCCAACACTAACACAATGAATTGGGGTACGCTCTATGAGGTCATTGGTGGAGTAAACAGATATTCCACAAGCATTGGTAAAATATGGCTTTCCGTCCTCTTCATCTTCCGAATCATGATACTTGTTGTGGCTGCTGAGAGTGTCTGGGGAGATGAACAATCTGATTTCACCTGCAACACCTTACAGCCTGGATGCAAGAACGTCTGCTACGACCACCACTTTCCAGTTTCTCACATCAGGCTCTGGTGTTTGCAGCTTATATTTGTTGCCACACCTGCCCTTCTGGTGGCCATGCATGTGGCTTATTTAAAACATGAAGAGAAAAGGCAGATACTAAAGAAGGGTAGCCCTTGTGCTGAGAAGGACTTGGAAGAGCTGAAACTAAGGAAAATTAGAATCAAAGGAAGACTGTGGTGGACCTACACTACCAGTATCGTGTTCAGAGTGGTTTTTGAGGCCGTTTTCATGTACATGTTCTATTTCATGTACTCTGGCTTCCAAATGCAGAGGCTTGTCCAGTGCAACAATTGGCCTTGCCCCAACCTTGTTGATTGCTTCATTTCCAGGCCTACTGAAAAGACTGTGTTTACTATTTTTATGATTATTGTTTCAGGAATTTGCATGGTGCTAAACGTCATGGAACTGTGTTATCTAATTATACAGGCTTCGATGAGAAGGTCAAGGAAAAACTCCCTGAACAATTGCAACCACTCATTGGACAAGGAAGAAAAGCAGAACATGATGAATGAGCATAAAGATCAATAGACTATAACAATGGTTCTGTTGAGTAACATGAGATCATCTGTATTCCTCAAGATGATTCATTTTACAGCTCTGAATACATAAGTATGAATCAGTTGCAAATATAGGTGATAGCTTAACCAGGATAATGTTATTTTAGACATTTTGAAGTCCTGTATTTGATGCTCCAGATCAAGAACAATGAGTCTTGGTCAACTCGATGATCTTCAAATTGCAGTTTCACCATTTTTTGTTGTCTTCGCACCATGGGGTTGCAGTTCAGTAACTACCAGAGAAACCCAGTAGGTGAATATGGTTCACTCTATCCCTATGCTTGTAGAGAATCGATGAAGTTGAGAATGGCGGGGTGCTCAGAGTAATGCCATTGTAATCCAAGTTATCAGAAGAAATCCGGCACTCCCAAAAAGTAAAATCAAGAAGTTTTATTCAAATGCTTGTTAAAAAACAGGATCCATTAGGCAATCCAGTGAAAATTAGGCAATCCAGTGAAAATTAGGCAATCCAGTGAAAATTAAAAACACTGTTTTTAATTTTCACTGGATTGCCTAATGGATCCTGTTTTTTAACAAGCATTTGAATAAAACTTCTTGATTTTACTTTTTTTGGGAGTGCCGGATTTCTTCTGATAACCAGAGAAACCCAGTTTGAAGATAACATGGCTAAATATCAATTTTTCTTAGTTTGTCACTATGGTGTACTTTCTAAAGACACCTTTAATAAAAGACTAGAATTGAATAATACACCAACGTATCTATTGAAATCTTCATGTATAAAGAGAAAGCTAGGCACACCACTCCGGCCCTCTAAACCAAACCTTTCACGCGGCCCCATGAGTAAAATAATTGCCCACCCCTGTTCTAAGGAGAAGGTTACACAAGAAATAGTTACATATGCGTTTGGTGTGGGAAACTGCCTGTAAATGAAATGGCAGGCCCATTTAACAGGCTCACCATGCAATTTCTCAGCGTTTGCAGTTTACAGTGCATGTAGTAAATGTAACCCATAGTGTAGCCTTAACCTGTAAATCTATGATTATTTTTGACACTTGCAAAGATTTTATAAACCTTTTAATTTCAACCTCTCGTTTCAACATGTGTAAACAACTCCTTACCATATAAACAAACAGCTCACAATAAGTATATTGCGTTGTATTGTACTCTCCCAGAACTACCAGATTTTGAGGAGTTTGGACTGGTGCCGTTCACTGGTATTTAAGGACTTGACGTGAAACTTTCATTTGATTTTTTGCTTTGTTTTTGAGTTTCTCCTGTCATTTCATTGTCTGTCAATTTGTCACCTAGTCTACTTAGCCCCCAAGTGGTTTCACCTGCATACTGTAGGTATTCTCATGTTAAACAAGTTCAACACTGCCAAAAATATGCTCATCATTTCCATGCATTGGTTATTATGTATTATTAACATTTTTTAAATATATCTGTATTTAATTGTATAATGTAATTCTATGTAAGTGCCAGCGGAACGCTGAAATACTTCTTATGTCTCCTTTACAGCATTTTCCTTTTAATGAAATATGTCACAGGTCTAAAAACAAGAGCTGCAACAGAATGTCCACACCTGGTGATAAAATCAGAAAGGCCCCAGCCATGTTTTTTTAATGCCGGCCATAAGAGTCTATTTAAAAGTAGGTGTATGGTCACAACTTCCATGATATGCTGCTGTTAAAATACAAATATGCTGCTGGCAGCGTTAATCGCAGTATGTCGCACATATCTGGCTCTGCACCTGCGTTTAACCCGGTATAAAAACACTAGCACAACCACCACCTAAGAACAGAGCATTATTAACACTGCCAATCAAGCATCTATGCAGCTTTTTCATTCGTTACACTTGAAACATGTAAAGTGATAATTATATGTTTTCCACTGAATATGTTTGTATTATAATGTTGCTTTTTAGTTTTTAATAAAATTGTTTATTGTCATTTTTTTTTTTTTTTGCTGCTGAGCACAAGGGTCTATTGCAAATTTGGACCCGACTGGGATTCTTATGTATTTGTAAAACAGCTCCTAACGAACAAAGGACCTGTCACTGATGAAGTCCATTACAAGCAGTTGTCTTCTATACTGTGATCAGAAAGTCCGAACAGACAGCCAACCACTGTACTTAACTGAATTAGGTCACTAGGTGGAGAGCTGGAAGCACAAAATGTATGAAAATGAAATGTAATATTTGTATGTGAGATTTATAGTATAAATAAAGATTTTTTTTGTTTCCCATTCATGCTCTCTGGATTATTTATTCCTTGTGTGCCATTTAATTTTATCTCCATTTTTATGTTAAGATGATTCTACAGTGAAAAAATGAATTGTAACTTTTTAGCGTAGGTTCACACGAGCATATGATGCGCAGCGCATCATACGCTAGTGTGAAGAAAAAAAAAAGAAAAATATGGTGAGTGTATTTTTCTATTGTACTTACCAGCGACAGTGTGAACACTCCCTCGGCGTTCACATCACTCCCTATGTGTTGCATTTTGGGCGCAGCGTATAATTTGCCGGGCAAAATGCGACACACAGCGTTCCGGACCCAGCCTATGCTCATCATACGCTGGTGTGTCCAGAACTAGGTAAGTACTATCGGCTCTCATTGAGCCGTATTTTTTTTCACTCTAGCTTATGATGCGCTGCGCATCATACGCTCGTGTCAACCTAGGCCCTTATTCACCAATGTGCGAAGTGAACCGCGATGTGTTCGATTCACTTCGCACATTGTATTATGCGCATGCTGATGTCCTGTGCGCGGACACCAGCATGCGCATTAAAGGGATTCCCCTCCCGGCGAGGAGACTCGAGTGCTCTCGCCGGGAGGGGAATCCCTTTAATGCGCATGCTGATGTTCGCGCACAGGACATCAGTATGCGCATAACACAATGTGCGAAGTGAGTCGAACACATCGCGGCTCACTTCTCACATTTGTGAATAAGGGCCCTAGCCTTAAGTGTGGTTTACCGTGACAAAATAAATGTTTTTGGCAACTTTTCATGTGGTGAAATATGTCTAGAAAAGTTGTTAGCTGTTTTATCATGGTTAGCCATTGAATTAGTGGTTAACCTATTATTCTGAATGGGCAACAGGTAAATTGTCTGTGACTTTTTCATCTGTGTTTCACCACAACCGAGCACATTTCACATACTTCTGCACATACAATACATGGCTGCAAAAAGTTGTGCTTTTACCTCGGTTGGCCATTTAAAATTATGGGACTCAGCATCAATGTTTTCTACACATTTTGATAGCAGTGTCAACGGTCATTTAAAAAAACTTAGGGGACATTTAGAAAAGTCTTAAGAGTTTATTTTATCACTTAACGCTGCAGAAACAATGTTTTTTCTAAAGGTATCATTTATTTAAAAAAGCTTTTATTGCCTCGTTGCAAGTTACTTTTTGGTCTGACAAAGGCCTTACACCAGTAGTGGTGAACCTTTTCAGCACTGAGTGCGAATCAGATCTGAATGCTGTCAGGTCAGGTCTGCGGCCTACACTGGAGAGATCGCTGGACAGATTGAGGATAGCAGCGGTGACGAGAGTGCGCGTGCCCACAGAGAGGGCTCTGACTGCCATAGGTTCACCACCGCTGTCTTAAACTAATTGGGTGGATCATTTGTTTAGATCCAGTGAGGCATCATGGGCCCAGCAGAGAAACTGATTAAAAAGGCCCATTGTCTACTAGCAAAAGTCATGTACACTAGAATTATTATAATAAATTATTCCTTTTGCAGGACATTACAATTAAGCCAATTGCCCACGTGTTAGGAAATAGTTTTCAAGCATTTTGCTGATTTTTACAGAGCGAAAATAACTTTTTGATGTAAAACAAATGCATAAAAATTTGTTAAAAAATGTTAACAGAGATTTTTTTTGGTACCAGACCTGGGCCCAACTGGAGGATCCTCTGGTGATTTATGAGACAATTTCAAATCCTGACACAGTACCTGTAGTCTTTAAGCTGTGATTTGGAATATTTGTTGAACAATACCAATCATTTCATAATATCCAAATCTCAAAGTTCAACCAAATGTTAATTTTTTTTTTTTGTTGACTGCTGGAAGATTCATTTCAAAATGAGTCATCATTAAGTATAGTATTTTTACAAATAATTTCAAAATATTGACTAATTTATTAAACTGATGTGCAAACAAAAGACAATGACACTGCAATTAGTTTGATTCATTACATCTATTGTTCAGTTTTTCCCTGAGTGGTACAATATGTACATATAAATTATGCGAATCATGAAAATGCAAGGAATTTAATTTAAGAAAAGGGTTTTTTTGTCGTTGTTGTTTTTCAAATCCTAAAAAGTTCATTTTCATGTTTTTAAAAATGTGTCAGAAAAGGATAAAATTTCTAAACTATTTCCTACTGCATTTTTCACAATGATTGAGCTTGTAGTATATAGATAGATCACCAATGTATTGGTTTCACATTTCAAAGTCTCAGAATATTTTTTTAAACTAAGTTCACCTGACATTAAAATGGTTTACATATGTCTGGTAACGTTTAGGCTATGATTTAGAAACCCAGCTACAGTATTTGTCATTTTAGTAATAGTGTTTATATATTTCCCTTGGTGAACAACATATAATAAAGAAGGATGCCTAACTAGTTGAAACTACAGTTCCCAGTATTCTTTGCCAGATACAGGGCCATAGTGTCTGCAGAAGGAAAACTAAGCAGAAATATAAATGGGTTGTTTGTATTTTGTACTGAAGAACAAAGGGATCATCCCTGGCACTGTCACAACAAGTACTCTGCATAGCTTTCAACCTAGGAACGATGAGCAAAATCCCACCCTGACCAGCTGAAACTGATGAATTTTAGGTTCATGGGACAGGGCTTCACGCACACCTCCCTCCTCTCAGCTGAAATGGCACGAAAGGGTGTGGCATTGTCCAGCCAGCTGCTAACTTGATGGGTTCAGCCATGCATGGACACAGAATGTGACATGGGACCCTGGACTCCATGGAAACCAAACGTGAACAGTAAGAGCTCCCCCAACTCTATAACTTGCTTCTTGGGGTTTTAAACTTCATTCTGACAACCCCCAAATGCCCAGAGGAGAAGATCAATGAGTAGAACCTGGCTTCACTCACAAGTGCTTGGTAAGCCCTAAAGGAACATTGGCTTGGGGTAGTTTGGGGGCTGTGTGTGTAATAGAAACTGTCTACTTGTTTTCTTGAAGTATTGGGGATCTCCCATTAATTTCATGTGCAGCCAACAGCACAACATTTCAGGTCTGAGAACCTTTCTTAGGTGCTCACTGAGTGTGTGTGTGTGTGAGTGTGTGTGTGTGTGTGTGTGTGTGTGTGCAATGAAAGCCTGAAACATTGTGCTGTTTGCTGCAAGTGAAATAATTGGGAGATCTCTAACTATATAAAAAACCTTGAGTGCAATTTACCTTTTTTGATGTTTATTGATTTAGAAGGGCCAAGATTAGTGCATCTCATTGGTTCATGTTAACTCTCATTACTCACCTGCTGCTACCTGTTTTCTCACCTCTATGACTATTAAAACATTTTGGAATACATATAACACTGTCCATGTGACTGGGAAGGCTAGAGATACTTTTATTTGAATAGTGAAAATGTTCCATCTCTTCCTTGCATTGTGATCTTACCAAGTAATGATACAGTATCTAGCTCCTACACTCTCAGTGTGCATGGGTTATGCTAGGATCTGACATTAACCAGTGTGTTATGTCTGCAAGCTTTGTGCTTGTGGCATTGTTGTTTCAGACATGTGATGTAGGCAGGGCAGGAGCACACAGTCTCAGACACTGTACATTTTTAGTTTGTTCCATATTAACATGTTAGTATACTCTGGTGTAGTTTCGAGGCATGTTCCTGGTCAACCACCTTATACTGTCATGTATGCCTACAGTGCCAAGGGTGTGTATGAGCAATGATGAAGAAATTGTGGACGTGTTAGACACCATTAGATAGATACATTCAGATAGCTATAGAGAGAGAGAGAGAGAGAGAGAGAGAGAGAGAGAGAG
>WMED01013261.1:0-14492 GCA_019650415.1 Pipa parva | reverse complement strand
TGAGGAAAGCGGAAAGAAGAAAAATCGACGCTTTTGAACTCTGGTGTTGGAGAAGGCTTCGGCGCATACCCTGGACATCGCGGACAACAAACAAGACGGTCCTAGAGCGTATAAAGCCTAAAATGTCGCTTGAGGGCAAAATCGTCAAACAGCAATTGTCCTTTTTCGGACACGTTATGCGCGCAAATTCGCTGGAGACTTCAATAATGCTGGGCAAAGTGAGTGGGACGAGAAAACGTGGACGGCCGAGAATATGCTGGCTTGACACAATCACATTGGCCACCAGCAAGACGATCACAGAACTCAGAAGAACCGTCGAGGAGAGGAAAGCGTGGAGAGGACTGATCCATAAAGTGGCCGAAAGTCGACTTCGACTAAATGGCTAATCATCATCATCATCATATACAGTATATATATATATATATATACTGTATACTATATATATAAAATGATTTTAAAAATCAGGTATGTTATGGGAAAGTAACCACCAGTAATTAAGAAATGGTCTTCAATACCTTTAATGGTTCAATGGGAAATTATTTATTATAAAATGTATTTCTTGAAAGTAACCCACAGTTCATTTTGTTGCATCCGTCAGCTCCAGTAAAATGGTCAAATGAGAAATTTTAGGTTGAAAAACCAAGGTTTTTGTTTGCCAGTTTTAAAGATGGATTCAACGGATGTTTTTTTTTTTTGAAACTTTCTTATTAGCAAATTGTTATCCGTCTACTTACTTCTCGTTGCTTTTTTGCGATGCAACTAATGACGGAGGCTTTAAATCATCTTTCAAGCAGAAGCATGAAATGAAGGCTCACTACAGACAAAAAGGAATTTGACCCATTTAATCTCGCTATTATTCTACCCACTCGGTTTTATGGCTTCCTTAAGAAAAGAAATGTCTGTTCCAGCAAAGCAAAAACATTGTGCCGTTGCATTTCCTATGGTTCTACTCCATAGAAAAAGGCTGTTTTACATTTTATACACAAGTTAATGGATCAAGAGTACAGAATAGAATTTTTCAGACCTTTAAATCAGTCTTATCCCTTTTTTACAGCACACATCTATTCACTGCATCCCATGTTCCCCCTATTGTTTACTGCTCCACTTATTCGTCTTGTGTTTCAGCTCGGAAAACTCAGCAAACTAATCTCCGTGTAGTTTCCATTCAGCATTTCTTCCACTATGTAATAAAATGGGTTTAGAAAGCAGAAAAAAAAAACATTTGGATGAAAGACAAACATTTAATCACAGACAACAAGTATCCCCATTCAACACTGCATTAATCCAACCGGCACAGCCTAGCATCTTGGCTAAATTTCATTTGGAAACTAATTACGAAATACAGTGAGGGGGAAAAAATCATTTTAAGATATCCTGGACACAGGCTGACACAGGGAATATCAATATGGACAATTAGGGGAATACTATTTTGGACTATTATAAGTGCTGGGAGTGAGTAAAGAAAAAAAACGAGTTACTTTTAGTTTTTAAATATGTAGCACTGTTTACTGTTAACTAAGTGCCAAAAACAAAGCAAAATAGCTCACAACTTAGAAGGTGCTCATGCAGCATTCCTTCCCCTGCCAACAATCAACTGAAATCTCTTATTAAATACTCAGTTTAAAGTGAACAAATCCCCCAGTACCCTGAAACACAAATTAGCTTACCTTATTTTGATGGGAAGGAACGTCTTCCGTGGAATCTCAGATTTCAGCTCTGTAGTTAGCTTTCTTCTATCAATTCTCTTAATTTCCTATATAAAATTCCTGCACCTGAAACTTGACTCTTCATTACAGAAACTGCTTAAATTCAGGTCTGGCTCATCTAGAAAATGAAGTTGCTTAAGGCTTGAGGGCCCCATATAGACGTATGTACAAAGTATGTATGTATGTATTTATTCATTTCTACAGCGCCGATATATTATGCAGCGATTTTACAGAGATTCACCATTCACTTCAGCCCCTGCCCCATGGAGCTTACAATCTAGTTTCCCTATTCAGTCACACACACACAGATGTATGTATTTGGATTGTGGGAGGAAACCCACGCAAGTGCGGGGGGAACATACAAACTCTATGCAGATGAAGTCCATAGTGGAACTGAACCCAGAATCCAGTGCTGCAAAGCAGCAATCCTAAACACCGAGCCAGCGCACTGCCTTTATAGATGAATGTTTTCACTCTTAACATTGATAATCTGTGTATATTAGTGTTTGCTGCCCTCAATTCACACAGTATAATAATCTGTAAAAGCAGTAACATTTATATTGAAGGGGCCAGGAAATGTTTCATCTACTTTATGCCCCTTTTTTTATTAATCCTGCACTGTTTAAACCCCTGCTGAGGTGGATTAACTTCAGCTATGTATACATACATGGAAGATAGAGTAGGAGAGATTTTAGTTACTTTTTTTTTACCCTTTTTCAACCTGATTATTATTATCCTTACATTTATATCACTCACTTGCTGTTATACCGTGTTTCCTCGAAAATAAGACAAGGTCTTATATCAATTTTTGCTCTTAAAGATGCTCTAGGTCTTATTTTTGGGGAAACATGGCACCATTATATTTCCGGTATATTTCTCGTACTTTACTGCAGCTGGGTCTTATTTTCAGGGGAGGCCTTATATTTCTAAGCTTGGAAAAAATTGCACTAGGTCTTATTTTCGGGGAAACAGGGTATATTAATGTACAATAAAGTGGTATGTTTTACATTTAAATTTAAAAAATACATCAAGTCTAACCTTTATACCAACCTTCTGGATCAAGCCTTTGATTTTATATTTCCTGTTATTTTGATGACTTCAAAATTATTGGTGATTTAACATCTTAAATGGAGTTTTTTCTTTTTTTATTTAAAAATAGGACCAAACTTCTCACTATATAAATAAAATAGTAATAAAAATGTTATGCAATAATACCCCCCGCCCCCCCCTCCCCCCCACACACTGTGTTCACTGGTTACAAAAATAAAGTGACACTGTCAAGTCATTGGACATTTAAATACCAAGTTATCAGTAGCAACCCAAGCTAAAAGCAAAATTTCATCTTTTGGATTCAAATTCAGAAAAAAAGCCACATGACCTTTTTGACCCAAGTCTTCATCTTTATCTCCTTGCACACCTAAACTCAAGTCTTAGGCTCTTTTTATGGCCTTACAAATCCATTAATGCTTTATGGAAAAACAATCATATTCAGAACACAATTTTTTAGCTACAAATATAGTTAATCCTTTGTCACCTTTTTCACACAGTCAAATAATCTTCCTACTTATAGTCTAGTTAGTCTTTACCTTTAAATAAACATTCCTTTCCTTATCTTTAAGAAATTCTACCTTGTATGTGATAGTACAGACTGCCTTAAATTCTTCACACTAGCTCCAAACTACTTGAGTGGATAGATGGTAACCATTTGCCTACATTTTACCCAATCAAAATTAAGCTTGCAAAGATGGTACCTGTTCCACATATTCACTGGTAACTGGCTGAAACAGAGCCGACAAATCATATCATGTGATAAAGGCAAAAAATGTTTCAACCTTGCTTAGGCTAAACATTTCAACAGGGCCATGTGGTCCAATCCTCATGCTTCGATACCAGATCTGAGTTGTTGATTATATTCTATATGGTAAAAGCATCAGTAGCATTGATGGAAGTTACCCAGTTTTCAGAAGTTGGAGCATCAAATTAAAATGCTAAAATAAATAAAAGATGAAAAACAAATGTTATGAATACAGAAGGTGTAAAAAAAAAAAAAAAAAGACAAAAATAGTAAACTATGTTTGGAATGATTACATTCAGCAGTTGGAAATCTGTTAGTGTTTTCTTGTTTTCCACCTCCTTTTAGATTCTAAACTGTAACAAACAATGCTCTCATTAACTTCTGATTCTCTCTTATTGCATGTTGTATGGAGGTATTGTTGATTCTTCCCTAATCTTTATTTTCAGCAGTGCAATATATGTTAAATTTAAATAATAGTAATAATAACAGATGAGGCTGACTTGTATAATCCAAATTCAAAGAAAATGAGAGCTGTAGTCTGCTAGTCATGTTTTATTGTAAATAATTAGTTTGTAAACAACTGTACATATGTATTATAGGATGGAAAAAATCATATGGACAGTTTCTAATACTAACATATTTTGGTTTGGTAAATTTCTGTAAATGCCTTAAATGGTTCTCCCAATGCAATCATCACAGCGCAATCATGGAGCAAGCGTGATGACTCACACCACTTTGCACTGCCGATGCTGGTCAGGAGGGGGAGCCGGAGTGAAGCTTCATAGCTATAGCAATAGCTATGAAACTGCTGTCCTTTTTGAAGGTAAGCGACTCAATTAAAGATCAAAGTGAGGACTTTAATAATATGTTATTTTGTTTTGGGCTTTAGTTCTCCTTTAAATGCTTTTTCTACAAAAGTCCTATTTGACAGGTAAATGTTTCATGGCTGAGTTGCACAAAATGCAACAATGGTTTAATTGAATATAGCCAAACTAACATGGGCCTGTGCAAGAGCTACACAGTTTAGAGAAAAAGAAAGCACCTTAGGTAATCAAACATATTACATACTATAAACGTGTTGTGTTACAAATGTCTTGATGTTTGATTAATTTCAGTTTGCTAGGATTAAGTTAAGATGGACGGGGATTATTCACTAAGGTGCAAATTCAACCAAATCCGCAATGAGGAGTCTCGGCGAGGAGACTTGAGTGTTTTCGTCGAGACTTAAATTCCTTTAATGCGCTCGCTGATGTCCGCGTGCAGGACATCAGCGGGCGCATAATACCATGTGCGAAGTGAGCCAAAGGCTTCGCAGCTCACTACGCACAATGGTGAATTAGCCCCTAAAGATGTATTGGATGTTTCAATATGTTTTTTAAAAGATTTTAGTTCTTCTTTCATTTATTTAATAAGACTTTGATTCTTTTTGATCTTATGCAAATAGCGAAAAACAATTCTATAAAGTTCTAAGCAATATGAAAAGGACAAAAATATCTTGACCCATAATGCTCCTTAGATTTGGTGCAATGAAACACATTTTCCCGGGGCATCTCTCTGTAATGCATTTGTACTCATTTGTAATCCTTAAAAAAAAACCCAAAAAAACAACATGTTTTTGTGTGTTTGTGTTGAAATTACAAATTGCTTCGAATCTTGTATTTTTCCAGAAGTTTGCAATGCATTTCTTGTTTACTACTCTTGGGTAATGATAACATGTCATTTTAAAATAAATTGGGGCAGAGAGAGATTTAAAAAAAAAAAAATGACTTTCATTGGACATATATAAGCTGATTAGGGATTCTGAAAAATATGAGCAACAGTATAAAGAGTGTTTTTGTAGAAGGTGAAATATAATATTCAGACAAACTATGCAATTAAGAATCCATAAGAGGTGTACTACAAAGAATGAACTATTTCCTTACACCTTTCACACCACTTATGTCTATTAAAACAATGTTTCAAGGTTATGTCTCAGTGCCTCTGAAAGGTTTCTATAGTTCTGAGTAGAACCGATAATTGATTTACATTTTTATTGTGTGGTATTGTTGCTGAAACATAATATGTTGTGGGAGGATATTAATGCCCACGTGCATTCTGATACAATCTCTGTAGCTGTGAATATGCTATATGTTCAATATACACAGAGGAATTAAATAAGCAAACAAAAACCACATCAGAAGAGATCTAAAATTGATATGCTCTATTTTAAAGGAGATATAAAATCACAGGCTGGATGATGTTTTAATGCTGAGGGGGATTATTCACTAAGGTGTGAATTCGACTGTCGAATTTGCAAACAGCGGATTCCCATAGCAAATCCGCTACAATTTCCCATTATAAAGTCGCGATCATTTTTTTAAGTTAAAATTGCGACAATTTTCCCATAATAAAGTCGCAACTGCGACAATATTCTCATTATAAAGATGTGACTGCTACAGTAGCAGCCTATTGCAACTGTCTTTATCTGGCGAATTCGCACCTATACTCAACAATTCGGATTTTAGTGAATAACCCCTTGAATGTTAGCCAGCCTGTGATTGACTAAATAAACCCATTTGGTAAGTTAAGAGGTTTATCATTTGGCTGCCAGAGTCCTCCATTACACACTAAGGCTAGGTTCATATGATCGTATGATGCGCAGTGCATCATACGCTCGTGTGAAAAAAAAATATGGCTCAATGCAAGCTGATGGTACTTACCTAGTTCCGGACACATCAGCGTATGATGATGGGTCCAGAACACTGTGTGTCACATTTTGGCTGGCATATATACACTGCGCCTAAAATGCGACACACAGGAAGTGATGTGAACGCCAAGGGAGTGTTCACACTGTCGCTGATAAGTACAATAGAAAAGTACGCCCAGCGTATTTTTCTTCTTCTTTACATGAGCGTATGATGTGCTGCACACCATACGCTCATAGGAACCAAGCCTAAAGCAAAGAATTCGGCATTGCAGATTGCAGGAGACTCAGGACTGCCACCACTGACCTCTGAGCCAGCACTGCTGTGTAAGCTATTCTGATAGACTCAACACATGCACAATGAGAGGCTGTGTTGTAGACAAAGCAGGGTGGGAGGTTCTAAGCCTCTGCACTGAACCTGTAACTGTACCGGATCATTTCATTGTGAGTTAATGGTTTCAGTCACCTGCAGGGTAAGCCCTTTGATTGTTATATTTGGATTATTTATATGCTGCCTTTCATTTGCCAGCAAGTCTGTGGCTTTAGGCTAGGTTCACACTAGTGCATGATGCTTAGCACATCATAGGCTAGTGTGAAGAAAAAAAAGAGGAAAACAAAAGAAAAATCTGCCGAGCGTACTTTTCTACTGTACTTACCAGCGACACTGCGAACGCTCCCTTGGCGTTCACATCACTTCCTGTGTGTCGCATTTTGAGTGCAGCGTATATATGCCAGCCAAAATGTGACACACAGCGTTTCGCACATTGTATGTGCAGCATCATACGCTAGTGTTTCCGGAACTAGGTAAGTACCATCGGCTTGCATTGAGCTGTATTTTTTTTTCACACTAGTGTATTATGCACCTCGCATCATACGCTCATGTGAACATAGCCTTAGCTTCCCTTTAAGGAAAATAATTTAATTATGGAAATGCATCAATTGAATCATTACACTGCATTTGTTTTTATGCGCTTATTCTACTTGTTCTGCTGTTGGAAGTCATATTAAATTTGTTTAGGTCATTGAGAATGTCTCTGTACAGAAAGAAAGCTTGTCTTACTGATGTTTGTAAAGGGGAAGTATATGGCTTCTTTTTTATTTAAAGGAGCAGTAACACCAACAAGTGAAAATGCTGCATTGTTTTAACATGCAAGTTTTTTTTTTCCACCAAGTACAAGTAAATATTACTCCTGGTTTTGTTGCTATGCATTTTTTTTTATCTCTTTCATCTTTAATATGATGCATAAAATCATTTCATAGCATTATAACATTTCAGCTAAGCTTCATAATATTTATCAACTAGTTTAAACAGACCATCACTACGTATGGAGTAAATGTATCAATGGTTTAATAATTTCACATGTATAATTACCATGCATATATGCTTTGGGAAGATTGTCATTTTTGCTGGGTTTTTTTTCACAGCACACAGGTAGGTATCATTGACTTCTTTTACCCCTAGACTTTTCCATGAACAAAAAAAACAGCTCTGCTCTGCTCTGAACTTAAAACATGCATCAAAAGGCACGGCTGTTCATTTAAATGACCAGAATTATTGCTAGTATTATTTATATGGGTCATCGTATTCCACAGCACTGTAAAGTCCATTCACATTAAACAGTACAATAACATAAAGTAATAACAATAAAAGAAATATTAAAAGTAAATAGTCTTTTATCTACTTACTCCTGTATGAATAAATCAAATATATGGGTCATTCAATCAGGTAAGGTAACAGTGCATTTAAGGGAAAACTGAGTTTGTAGAGTAAAGAAATCTCCTAGGCACAGGTGTGTAGAAGAATAATAGAGAAACAAGACCAGGGGGGAATTCACGATAGTGAGAAGTGAGGTGCGGAGTCTTCGCCTCACTTCGCACTGACTGATATGCGCTTGCTGATGTCCTGCACGTGGACATCAGTGAACGCTTTAAAGGGATTCCAGTCTCGGCGAGACCACTCGAGTCGCCTCCCCAAGACTGTAATCCCTTTAAAGCGTTCACTGATGTCCGCGTGCAGGACATCAGCGAGCGCATAACAGTCTGTGCAAAGTGAGGCGAAGGATCCGGAGCTCACTTCGCACTATCGTGAATTCCCCCCAGGTGTTAAGAACAATTTACAAAGTAAAAGGAATAGCTCAAATGGGAAGGAACCTACTTCTTAGGAAGCCTTTGTCTATATACAGGATGACCCTAACTAGAGGCGGGATATCCAATTAGGTCTCTGGAGACTACCATTTCACTAGGGGATATCTCCTTGATCACAGACGACTGAGAGCCTGAACGTGTCTTCTTGTGAACAATGGTTCTTGGTTTGGCTGGAGCCCATTTGTTCCCTCTACCACATATATTTATGACTGAAGTTGCCAGGAGTGAGTACAAATGGTGTGTGTGTGGGGGGG
Source organism: Pipa parva (assembly GCA_019650415.1). NCBI lineage: Eukaryota > Metazoa > Chordata > Amphibia > Anura > Pipidae > Pipa > Pipa parva. The sequence goes on along the minus strand of WMED01013261.1, from coordinate 5,909 downwards.
GGGGGGGGGGGGGTAAGTTATCACATCTGTGGAGTACTGCCAAGCAAGTGAAAGGGAGCACCATTAGCTGCATAAGCACACTTCTTCTATTAAATGACCAATAATACTGTGGGCAAAATTTTCTAAAGTCAAAAACTTTTTTTCTTTTCTTTTTTTTTTACTTTTTTGCCCATTTTTCAGGCAAAAATCAGTTGAGAACGAGCAAAAAAAGATAAAAAATACTATTGGCGACCTTGTCTTTTTGCCCATTTTTGCATGAAAAATGGGTGAAAAGGTTGAAAAACATAATTTTCCACTTTAGTAAATTTCTCCCTTGTTTGTATCAGCTTCTCTATTAATCTCTGTGGGAAGATACACTGACGTTTGGCAAAACAAAGAAACCCTTAGACTATGTAACAAGTCGAACCTACTGCAAGGAATATTCACAGTTCCTCATATGATATTGAAATAGCCTCCACCACAAGCCTCTCTTTCATACAGCCCGAAGGTTAAACCACATAAATCCCACTATCCCGAAATTCCTAATTCCTCAACCCAGGCACATGTTACCTTTTCTTACAGTTCACACTGCTCAACTATAAGCTATGTGACATGCTGCTGAGGGGATTTAATGCACATGCTTGCATATTCATGGACTATTAACCAAATAAAAAAAAAAAACCTTGCAGTCACATTTAAATTTGACTGTTAGGAGACAAAATTAAAAATGTTATCATAAAAAGACATATTTGCTGCTCCTTTTACAACTGAATGGAACAATCATAATTAAAGTACTATCCAAAACTAGTCATTTTCACAGTTTTAAGATGTTAGACTAGACATTAAACATTAAAAGAAATTATTAGTTTCTGTAATTCTCTGTTAGTGGTTGTCTTAAATAATAAACATTTGCTTGAGACGACTCACAGTTTTATTTTATTTAGTTAGTGCTATAAAAATATAATATTTTGCTTGCGAAAAATATGCACATCTAAAGAGTCTGCTTGGTAGGAAATGTTTTCAATCCATTCTTTGCAAAGAGCAGATGTAGGCATTTCTTACAAGCATTAAGATTAAGAATCATTCTAAAACTTTTCAGAGAAAGGAATGAAGATCTCGGCTAATTTCCTATTGTCATATGAAGCCACTCAGATAAAAAACTGATGATATGGTGGTGTACACTGCAACTTTGGCATAGTCCAGTGAGTTGGACACTCATATCCTATAGTATACATGTTCTCCCTCGGTCTGAGATGGGTATTGTAGTGTATAATAAAGCGAAGGTTCCTTTGTTGGGGAACCATGAAATCTTCAAAATGTATAATCCGCATTCATGAATAAGAAGAGAACCTCGCAAACGAGGTCTCTTCTTGTTCACGAATGCAGATTGGACACTATATCCATATTTATTATCATGAAGTCATATTAAAAATACATGGCAAACAGATGTTGGTAAACCAATTTTTGAGCAAGAGATTTCAATTTGGAAATGTTGACCCTCAACGAAGATATAAAACAGTAAAATTTTACATCAGTAAGATTAGTTGTATCTAGTTATGGATCAGTTTAGAAAAAAATTGATATAAAGATCCTGATTAAGTTTTACACCTCTAGTAATCTGAATAACGGGAGCCCAGTCAAGCTTATTAAATAAAGCAGATGCACGATATCAATAGAATATTATTAGAAAAATTTTCTCTTGGATGGTGGCACTAACCAATTTGCCCTTGGCATTCCTAATCTTTGTTATCTATAGAGTGATTGAAATTAAGTTATTAGTTAAGTCATATAGCTCTGATGAGATTCAGTACAATATGGCACCACTGAGATATGAAATCTCATCTGTAAGGGGGATCTATCCTTTAAAGTGTAAGTAAAGTTATTGACCAAACTATACATATATTAATATATATATAAATATACAGTATTTATAATGTAGAAACATAAACTTAAACATTGAAAATTAAAAACAATTTTGTGTTTTTGAGTTCTCACCTCTTAATCAAGCAGCCCTGCTCCTTCAGCAAATCCTATGTAAAGACACTTCCTGTATAGTGCCCAGACGTCACCTCATCCTAATGAGGTCACACAATGACTCATTTTGCTAGTGCATGTTTAGTAATCTGATACATTCCTTTCACTGCTACAAGCCCTGCAGCATTGAATTCTGACCAGACAGTGTTGGGTTTTTAAGACAGAGAATGTGAGAGGGGTGGGGTCTTGTCCTCATACTCTACAGAAAGGAGGAATATTTTACAGAGGGATAACAAGTGCTGCAGAGTGAAATGTGAGTGAGGATTTCATTAATCATTTTTCCACTTTACAATACTTTAATGGGGCAGTCTTTATAAATAGGGTTTACTTACACTTTAAGATATAGTGAATAAAAAAAATGTCATTCTTGCACACACTACCTAAATTGGATATTTTGCCTAAAAATCATATGTGTATTGACTGTATAAAAACTGTGAGCAGCATGGATGAATTAGAAAGGGTTTTAAGGGACCACATTAAATCATGCTGGATGTATTGAAGCCAAATATGTTCTAATTCATCCCATTTAGTTAGAGGTTTCTAATAGCATTTAAGATGTGCTGCTAATTAAGACAAAGGAATCCTATGCCCTTTTGTGATTTAGATGACATTATGATATTTTTGTTAAAGCTATGAGATTTATTCAAAAAAGTGAGAATTTGACTGTTGATTTGAATTTGTATCACTTTGGGTTTCTACAATCCAATAGTCACAAATTTTCTGCTCCTTATTCACCGAGCAGTAGGGAAGTAGCAAACGAATGCAAGTTTGAACTGTTTGGATTGTCAAGAATAAGCTCCTATGTCTTTTGCCTAAATACATTTAGAATGTTTTTTTTGAGCTCTACAACAATTTTAGCAGGACAAAAAATTAAGGGAGTATCATATACTTATAAAAGGCATGGAAAAAAGTTAATTTTAATTGATGGTTTACTACCAAACCAAGATAAAGATATAGATGCCACTACCAACATTCCTTCTTTAGCTGTGATATGGGTGGGGGATATTTATCATTATAAAGTATATGAAAATATTTGATGGCTCTTGGATCAATTCTATTTGTTAACACTTTGGATTTTTGCTTTGATGTATACTAATAGTGTTCTGGTGAGCTCTGAAAGTTTAATAATAAAATTAGTGGTTGAGTTGGTTATGATTACAACATCTGCATATAAAGCAATCTTAAAGTGTTACAATCCTCTTAAAATACAATGAATGGTCAAGTTCTGTCTAGTTTATTCTGCCAGGGGGACAATGCTTAGTGCAAACAGGAGTGAGGATATTGGGCAACTTTGTTTAGTACTATTATACAGAGGGACAGAGGGAAGGAGAGGGGAAGTTTACCTAAGAGTTATTTTTCTGTAGTAGGGTTTGAATACAACAATGTTTTTTTCTGCAGAAAAAAGACAGTGAAACCAAAGTAGGTTTAACTTAAGAACATAAATTGCCAATAAAGCCTATCAGATGCCTTTTCAACTTTGAGACTCAACACCATGACCAAAAGAATAATTGGGTTTAGTAATATTATTAAATTAATTGTCATTCAGTTGCCTTTTATAAAAACTACTTCGCCAGTCACAATGAATTTTGGTAAAATAGGATTGAGCCTCTATGTCAGTGGGCTGATATTGAGTATGTATTATGTACCCTTATCCTATCTGCAGCACTGGTGTCTTGCTGGTGCATCTGATGCCAGCAAGCACTGGGCAATTCTTTAGCATAACACTTCTGGGATCTAGGCTAATCCTGGCTGGTCAACATGTGTGTGTCTTTAAATGGATCTGCAGCTCTAGTGTATCTCTGCACAGTTAGCACTGCAGCCACAGTCCAGCCAGCACACAGTGCATCTCAGCATGCCACTGAATCCTTTTAGCATAGCACTTCTGGGATCTAGGCTAATCCTGGCTGGCCGACACATGTGCGTCTTTAAATTGATCTGCAGCTCTACAGTATCTCTGCACAGCTAGCACTGCAGCCATAGTCCAGCCAGCACCCAGTGTATCTCAGCATGCCACTGAATCCCAGGAGATGATCATAAAGTCCACACTGCTCCAAGGGTGCTGTGAGTTCCAGTTCAGTAAGTGCCAAGGTGTACTGTGAATTACAGTTCTACAAAGCTGGCTCCAAGTGATCCTGCTATATCTGCTGATCAAAGTCTCTGCCAGGGGTTCAAGTGAGTCATATCCAGCTGCCATCAGCGAGTGGTAAAACTAAGGTTTGTGACCAAGGAGACCCCCTGCCACAAAGGTCATGCCCCCTTGCAAGAGTTTTAGGGTGAAGACTCTGAGCCTCAGTGTTAACAAGTGTCAACTCCCACTGTGGTAGAGGGTCCACCCTATTTTCAAGTCATGTTCCTGAATCCGCTTACTGCTTGTTTCAGCACTTGCTTAATGTACATCTTAGTGCCTTCAGAAGGTGTACCACCTAGTATCTATATCCTTAATGTTTAGTATGCCTTTGTGCCTCCAGAGGTATAACATGCTCTGATTATGCTATATTGCCTCTAGTGGTGACCCAGTTCCCCTGGTACCCCCTTGTGTGTCCCCTAAAATTCATGACAATATGATCTTTGCCCTTATTATGAATTAGAATTATATGGGATTATAAAAATGTAAGTGGGATTGGTTTATAGGGAGCTATAAAATAAAGGTGCTATCCTAGGAAGAAAATATTTTTTAATATAACAGAATCCATCTAGACCCAGAGCCTTATTGGCACCCTTAATGGTGTAACTTTCTTAATCATAGTTATTTATAATTTGTAATTACATGATTATTTTTTTCATTGGACTTGATTCAACCTCAAAGTTATGTGTCTATGACTTAAGTTAAATAAACTGAGCATAAACATGAATTTTCTCTTTATAGTATTTTATTACATACAGTAGAAAACATGTCTTCTTTTTTGGTTGTTCATAGCTTTGCATTGTTTGTCTTGTTAAAGTATCTATTTGTATTAAGTAATTCTAAGTTTCATTGCACTGAATTAATTTATCTAGTACCTTTCTTTTATGTATGCAAAGCTGCTCAGAAACATACAGTTTTATCCCCAGTGTACTGTACTCCTTGCTATGTGCTATGACTAATTACATGACTAATACTACTCAGCTTATGACTTTAAACTCTAGCATTAGTCAAGTAATGAGAGATTAAAGATTACTAGCTCCTGATAGAGCGATCTTTGAGGATGTTACGGCTGTTGAAAGAGGGATAAACATTTTGCACCAGGAGAAAAATAGTGATTATGTGGCCTATCTCTATCCATCTTTAGACCTGATCTGGCTGAAACTGGAATTCAAATATCACATGGACTGAATAGAAGTCATGGCAACATTTCTAGACAGTAATCTAAGAGACAGATGATAATTGCTCTATCAATAAGCACTTGATACAGGTCTGAAGATTTAGCAAGTAGACCACTTACTTGCAGATGACTTTATGAATGAAGGTAGAAACAGAGAGAGAACCATTGGGATTCTAACCTTAGTCAGCGTTTTTCTTTTTTGAATGAGATTTATTGGGTTTGTTTGACTGGAACATTTTTGAAGTAGGCTGAATATCCCTTATGTGAGTAGAAAAAAATGTTAGAACGATTTTCAGAAATAAAAGAAACTTGTGTTTTTTTCAGTACTTTTCTCATTTATTAAACAGGATATTGTTGTTTACAAGACAAAAACATTTTCTGATAATAATATTCCTTTAAGACATGATTAAAAGGGAAATAAATTAGCATCTCAAATCCAAACAAAACAAATATCGACACTCCAAAGACTGTAAAACTTGCTCCTTTATCGTAGAAATTTAAAATCTAGCACAGTAAAAGATTACAAAGTACAATCCCCAAAGTCAGAAAAGTTGGCACGTTGTGTAAATTGTAAATAAAAACAGAATACAATGA